>JBAMBI010000832.1:0-184471 GCA_037043535.1 Drosophila putrida
GCGAGAAAACTATATATGCACTTTTGGCTCGTGCCTAGATCCGTTAAGTGCACACATACATACATAAATAGGCACGCGCCAAAACGAAGTTCGCATATTGGTATACAAATGTACTTGCATTTGTGTGCATTTATGTTAATGTACCAGTGTTACCACACTAGCTTATTTCAGGCTCAACATATTCAAAACGGAATAGCTCGTACAATTTGCAAATAGCCTATAGCCATGAGTCTAGCATATTCTAAGCCCATAAAAATATATATGATTTTATTAAAATATTATTTTTGTATTTTTCGCTTATTTTAATTTGATTTTACTTTGAATCTAGCCTATACGGGCATTGAACATCTGGCAACACTGTAATGTACATTAACATTAACATACAGAATTTAAATAAAATAAAACAATTGCAAAAATTCTAAACATCCAAACAACAAAAATTAAATTTCAGGATAAGTTATCTATCAGCATAATTCAAATTACAATATTTTTACAAATTATTTAAAATATAGCAAACAGGGCGCAGAGGGCAAGAGAGCGAGAAAACTATATATCCACTTTTGGCTGGTTCCTAGATCCGTTAAGTGCACACATACATACATAATTAGGCCTGGGAAGCAGTATAACCGGATATAATTTATAATTTAGTATCTTTGACGCCCAAAAGATCTACTTGTGTCATTAAAATAAAAAGTTCGCAACGAAAAATTAATTTTAATAATTTTTCTTTTTTACTCAGCTAGGGGGTGCGTATGTTTTGTCCACTCAGACTTGCGACTTGAGATATTTTTATGACTCTATTTTTATGTATACTTTTTGGAAATGTTTTTGTTTTTGGTTAATATTAGTAAGTATATAAGTAATTAAAAAAAATCAAAAGACTGAATAAAAAACTTTGTTTTTGTTAAAAATTTTGCATTTGAGTAAAAGTGACCTAGGGGGGTGCACATGTTTTGGCCAGTACTGTATATATGATTTTATTAAAATATATTTTTGTATTTTTCGCTTATTTCAATTTGATTTTACTTTGAATCTAGCCTATACGGGCATTGAACACCTGGCAACACTGTAATATACATTAACATTAACATACGGAATTTAAATAAAATAAAACAATTGCAAAAATTCTAAACATCAAAACAAACAAAAATTTAATTTCAGAATAAGTTATTTATCAGCATAATTTAAATTACAATATTTTAAAAAATTATTTAAAATTTTAAACAGGGCGCAAACCGCAAGAGAGGGAGAAAGCTATATGTACGCTTTTTGCTTGTGTCTAGATCTATTAAGTGCACACATACATACATAAATAGACACGCGCCAAAACGAAGTTTGAATATTGGCATACATACGTACATACAAACAGGGCTGTCAGACTAGTTAAATTTAGACTATTTATATGTAAAAGGAATATTCAATAAATGGAATAGCTAATAATATTTGTAAATAGCTTATATAAATCTAGGCCCATTGAAATATATTTGATTCAATTAATAAATTTTTTTGTATTTTTAGTTTTTTATATGTTTTTACTCATGGTCAGACTGTAGCTTAAGCAGGCGCTCAACACCTGGCAACACTGTAATGTACATTTGGATTAACAAACGGAAAGCCAAATAAAATAAAAATAAATAAGAACTTCAAACTACCAAAACACTCATAAATCGAATTTCAGGATTAGTTAAGAATAGCATAATTAAAATTTCAAAAATTATTTAAACAATGCAAAAATCATGCAAGCAGCATGACTCGAACTCTGGACTTTAGCCAAATCGTGCAGCAAAAACGCAACGCCTCTACAATCTAAGCCATTACACCACATGTGTAAATGGGAGTCAAAGTCAATATATATATAATTTGATAGTCTCCTTTTGCCCTCCTCTTCTTGTCCCATGACACACATACATACATAAATGAACATGTGCCAAAACAAAAGAAGTTTCTGAATTGTACATTAACATTAACATACTCATGCCATAATGTAATTATACAATTGAAAACTTGAAAATAAGCAATATTCAATTTTAGAATAAAATTCATATTAACACTATTAATGATAAAATATTTTGAAAATGCTTTACAAATATAATAAAATAATGGGACAATTAATAAAAATAAAATATATCATTCAGTCGAGAGATCCCGACAGTAGAATACCCTGAGGTAGTAGAGAACGCCACTCCAATTTTCTATTAATTATATTTGTGTTTCGTATTTGTGCTGTCTGTTTTGTATTTAAAAGTCTTAGCAACAATGAGCACGTTATTTTCAAAACAACTAAATAAAAACTTAAAAACAATTTTTAAATGTATAACAAATATTAACAAAAAAAAAATTAAGAATTTAAGCCAGCTTTTACTGTGATTCGAACCATGAACTCCCGTTTACCGACGTGGCAGCTTTAACACTCTACTTGAAAGAGAGAGGGAGAAAACTCACTCACACAGCGCGCGCTTTCATGCATATGTATATATGTATGTGTAAATGCTTCAACGAATAAGCAAATAAGAGAGAGCGTAAACTCACAGCAAAAACTACACATTAAATTTAGGAATTAAATAATTGCGGATATCTTCCGTGTTTATTATCCGATCTTGATCAAATTTTCACGATGCATCCATTTCAGTACAAGTATTGTTCCTGCCCAAGCTCAAATCTCTAGCTTGTTAATTGCCTGTGCTATCCTTTTTTCACTTTGTGGGCGAAGGGGGCGTGGCATCCAAAATTTGAAATAAACTTGATCTGCGTGCAAATGTAAGAAGTCTTCACACCAAATTTGGTGCTTCTAGGTCTTACCATCTCTGAGATCTTGTTACTTACACGGACAGACAGACGGACCGACGGACCGACGGACATGACTATATCGACTCAGCTTGTCGCCCTGATCAAGAATATATATACTTTATGGGGTCTGCCACGCCTCCTTCTGCCTGTTACATACTTTTATCTTTTTAACAAACTTAATATACCCCCTCAGGGTATAAAAAACTAGAAAAGAAAATGTAACCAGCGGGAGTTGAACTCTCAACTTTTGACTGCGCGAAATGCAGTCGCTCTACAAAGTGAGCCATTGTAGAAGCTTAAATCGTGGTGATAAAAGTCAATATATAATTTAGTCATAATATTTTATTTGTTGTGTTACTCTTTTCTGCCATGACAAGATAGACTTGTTTGTTGATTTTTGCCACGCCCCCTTCCGCCCCCACAAATTAAAATAGAAAATTTCCAAGTCGAATTACAAGAGCACCTTTGATGCTAGCGGGTTGATTTTTAGTATGTAAAATGCAGGCTATGGTCTGAACCTATCCTGAAAATTTTATCCGAATCAGATGATAAACGCGGAAGTAATTCAACTCACAATGTTACGGGCAAAATCAACTGATATCTTCGTAGTGGCGCCATCTATGGAAATTTTTTGAAATTGAAACAAACTGTAGTGATCGCTTTGCACTCAAAAAGTACAGGGTCTCCTACTGTCGAGCTTGCTCCACCGTAGCTTAATGCATTTTTATATATGGCTCTAAACATTATATAAATGAGTATGTTCTGTATTGATTTTACAATACCGTTGGCGATAAAAAGCTTGTACCAATTAGCTTTATTTATTATTATTATTTCAATATGGATATTTCATTTAGACTATAAATAAATTTATTATATATTTAAAATATGAAACAAAAAGAAGGAAAAAATCCCGAAAACAAACATATCAGTCAAAACAAAACATCCAAGCTTTAATCGGTTAGTCCGCTTTGCTTCCGCATTCGCACCTGCAATTTAACTAAAATGAGCTTTTGAACAGTGCACTACATAAGTTTTCCCTCACATGAATTTTTAAGTTTAACTACAGCGCTCTCATAATTGCAAATTAAACCATGAAAAATATATATATACATTAACAAGCTATAGATTTGAGCTTCGGCACGCACAATACTTGAATAAATATGGATGCATTGTGAAAATTTGATCTCGCCCTCTCTCCCTCTCTCTTTTTTAAGTAGAGTGGTCGAGGTGCCACGTAGGTAGACGGGAGATCATGGTTCAAATCCCAGTAAAAGCATGCTTATATTCTTTAATTTTTTAGACCCTGTACTTTAAAAAATGCATTAAGCTACGGTGGAGCAAGCTCGACAGTAGGAGACCCAGTACTTTTTGAGTGTAATGCGATTACTACAGATTGTTTCAGTTTCAAAAAATTTCCATAGATGGCGCCACTTCAGAGATTGATTTTGCCCGTTACATTGTTAGTTGAATAACTTTCGCGTTTACCATCCGATTTGGACGAAATTTGCTGGATAGGTTGGAACTATAGTCTGTATTATACGTACTAAAAATCAAGGCGCTAGCATTAAAGGTGCTCTTGTAATTCGTGGCAAAAATCTAAAACAAACTCGTTCAACTTGAGATATAGATGAACCTACATGCCAAATTTGGTGTCTCTAGCTCTTATAGTCTCTGAGATCTAGGTGACACAAAAAGGGACAGACAGACGGACGGACGGACAGACGGACATGGCTATATCGACTCGGCTGTTGATGCTGATCAAGAATATATATACTTTATGGGGTCTGCCACGCCTCTTTCTGCCTGTTACATACTTTTATTTTTTTAACAAACTTAATATACCCCCTCAGGGTATAAAAAATTTAAGAATGTAAGCATGCTTTTACTGGGATTCGAGCTCAGATCTTCCGTCTGACTACGTGGCACCTCTACCACTTTATAACTTGAAAGAGAGGGGGCGAAAACTCACAACAACAACAGCAACAGCACATTAAATTGAAAAATTTAATAATTGCGGATATTTTTCGCTTTTAATTTCCGATCTTGATCAAAGTTGTGGGGTAACGTCTGTTGCTCTCAAAGATTGTAGCGAAAAAGAACGAGGCCGGATACTTGAGAAGATCAGAAAGCTCACTTCAGCCATTAGTACAGGGAAGTATACGATATTTTTTTTTTTCGACTTAAAATTCGAACAGCAGTTGCCAAGGATGCATTAAACATTAATCAATGCTACTTGCCAAGAAGTTAGTTCTTCTGACCCATAGATGGCGGTAGTAACCCCGAGAAGATAGGCAACAAAAATGTTTGGAGCAAAATCTACTACTAAAAAAAATAAACTACTTAAACTAAAACAGCTTGACTTCAAGGAAAGTAGTGCCTACATTTGGGCATTTTGGATTTAAGTTATTCTTGTTACAATCGACACTACAATATGTCAGAATGGGATCACTATATAATTTAGCTGCCATAGGAACGATCGGTTTGAAATCATCATTTAGTCTGAAAAATTTTTTTGTTTCTGAAGATATCTTAACCAAATTCACAGATTGTGTGTTTGATACATGTATCACATCCTTACCAAATTTGTTGCAAATCGGGTTACTATATCGTATAGCTGTCGTAGGAACGATCGATTCGAAATTAACATCTAACAAATTTTATAAAAATCTGACGGCTTATGCAGGACTCTGCCTGGGTATCAAAACTTTGGTAAGACAAAATTAGCTTTGGGCTTTGCTTAAATTTTTTTGTGGTGATCTGACATTTTTAATCATTCTTATTATTTTGAGTCAGCTTTAAATCCTCCGAAAACTAATGAATGTATCTACTAACCACTAATACATTCTTTTATGTACGTTCATATATAGCTTTTATTATACGATATTGTTTTAGATTTCCCACGTTCGAAAAAAATTTTGAAGGTGAATTACAAGAGCACCTTTAATGCTAGCGACTTGATTCTTGGTACATATAATATACAATATAGTTTTTTGGGTTAGCCTGTTCACTCTTTCTTTTATTCCAGCAGAGTAAAATCACTCTTTTGGCTCACTTGCTCACTCTTATTGCTCAGTTGCTCACACAAATTTCTGTGGCTCTCTTGTTCACTGCTCAGGAACAACCTACATGAATCTTAACGAGTAAACAAGCTAATATACGTTACATATCAATTCAAATCTTATATTATAATGATTATAATATAACAAAATTCAATATACAAATTATAAAATAACAATGAAATGTAAGCACAGATTATGACCATTGGGATTATCCCCACGCACAGACAATTGCTTAGCACGCTCAACAATTCCCTTGTTTAATAAAACACCCTGCGCAATCCCGGCACAGTAGTGCTGGTGCACTTATGGGGCCTTGAAACGGAGAAGCATTCTGTTATCAGCTCACTTAAGCCTGTGCCATTAGTGCTGCAAACTAGATAAAATACAACACGAGCCAATTAATATCAGAGACCCTTGTTTAGCTTTTTAAATTCTTAAACTGATCGACAACTTTGCATGACGGATGAAGAGCATGTTGCGCTTCTTAGTAAGTGTATAGCTCCTTTCATTGGGAATAAAAATAAAATATTTTCCTTTATCGGATACTTCATTAGCGCTATAAAAGAAACATAACCTGTTATTAACGTGCACTTTGAAGAAACTAAATTATAAGTTCTTTGATATTAGAAACTGGTATGCAAAACATACGATTTTCCACGTTTTCGGAATTAAGAAGTGTGCGCCTATTACGCACTGTTTCGCCTGCACCCGAAAATATGCGCTCACATGGCACAGATGTGGCGACTATGCAAAGGCGTTTGATCTCATATTTATATTGGTGCGGGTATTGCGATTTCCGCTGATCCTACCATACCAATGGATCATCTTTCCTATTAATATATTACTCAGCTAACTTGTCCAGTTCCCTAATGACTGCGACCGTGTAGTTGGTGGGCTTGCTGACTTCCTGGAATGTATTGTCCTACTCCATCCAAATATGCTCTTCGTATATAAAATGTTTGATTCAAACTCATGAAAGCGAGAATTCATCTTCCCCAAGCTCTATATTTATACCCTGAGGGTATATCAAGTTTGTTAAAAAAATGCATTAAGCTACGGTGGAGCAAGCTCGACAGTAGGAGACCCAGTACTTTTTGAGTGTAATGCGATTACTACAGATTATTTCAGTTTCAAAAAATTTCCATAGATGGCGCCACTTCAGAGATTGATTTGCCCGTAACATTCTTAGTTGAATAACTTCCGCGTTTATCATCCGATTTGGATAAAATTTGCAGGATAGGTTCAGACCATAGTCTGTATTATACATACTAAAAATCAACCCGCTAGCATCAAAGGTGCTCTTGTAATTCGACTTGGAAATTTTGTATTTTAATTTGTGGGGGCGGAAGGGGGCGTGGCAAAAATCTAAAACAAACTCGTTCAACTTGAGATATAGATGAACCTACGTGCCAAATTTGGTATCTCTAACTCTTATAGTTTCTGAGATCTAGTTACTCAAAAAAGGGACAGACGGACAGACAGACAGACGGACATGGCTATATCGACTCGGCTGTTGACGCTGATCAAGAATATATATACTTTATGGGGTCTGCCACGCCTCCTTCTGCCTGTTACGCACATTTGCACAAACGTAATAGACCCATTTGTACTTTTTTAAAGTACTGGGTCTAAAAATTATCATTCAGTCGGGAGAGCCCGACAGTAGAATACCCTGAGGTAGTAGAGAACGTCACTCAAATTTTCTATTAATTTCGTATTTGTGCTATCTGTTTTGTATTTAAAAGTCTTAGCAACAATGAGCACGTTATTTTCAAAATAACTAAATAAAAACAAAACGAGTTATCATTCAGTCGGGAGTGCCCGACTGTAGAATACCCAGGGGTAGTAGAGAACGCCACACAAATTTTCTATTATCTATTAATCATATTTCTGTTTCGTATTTGTGCTCTCTGTTTTGTATTTAAAAACAATTTTTAAATGTATTACAAAAATTAAAAAATTTTAATAATTAATACTAATTTAGTAATTTATATTATTAAGAATTTTATTTTTTTTATTTAAATATTTAGTATTAATTTTTTATTTAAATAATTAGAATTAATTTATTTAAATAATTAGTATTAATTTATAATTAATATTATTAAAAGTTTTAATAATTAATATTAATGACAAATCTCGTACAGTGGCGCGTGCCAGGCTTCTCAGAAAGAGAGCGCGAATATTATTTGAGAGCGAATAAAGAGAGAACAATTGCTAATGAGAGCAATAGAGCATGTGTGTTTCAGTGCTGCCTTGTTTGCCATTTTGTAGGTAGATCTAGCTAATTTGAAATTGCAATAGCTACAATTGCGAATGAAATGCTATTAGCTAGAGTTCTAGCTATGGTCAAACCTATGGGTGTTTAGCCAAATGCACAGCACTGTGCTTTGCTTGCCTTTATATGTGAAATAGATACCAATACATGTAAGATTGTGCGTATGTATGTAAATATGTGCGTGACATTGTTGTTGGCTGGTTTGACTATTGGTAAACCAACAAAAATGAGCGCATTTTGTTGTTGTGATCATATTGGCGTGATAAATATCCTTATATCTTCCATGTTTATTATTCAATCTTGATCAAACTTTCACGATGCATCCATATTTATCCAAGTATTGTTAGTGCCGAAGCTCAAAGCTCTAGCTTGCTTATTACCAGAGTGGGCGAAGGGGGCGTGGCATCCAAAATTTGAAATAAACTTGATCTGCGTGCAAGTACAAGAAGTCTATATACCAAACTTGGTGTTCCTAGGTCTTACCATCTCTGAGATCTTGTTACTTACACGGACAGACAGACGGACATAGCTATATCGACTCAGCTTGTCACCCTGATCAAGAATATATATACTTTATGGGGTCTGCCACGCCTCCTTCTGCCTGTTACATACTTTTATTTTTTGAACAAACTTAATACAAACTTAAATTAAGAATTTAAGCATGATTTTACTGCGACTCGAACCATGATGTCCCGTCTATCAAGGTGGCAGCTCTACCGCTCTACTTGAAAGAGAGAGGGAGAGAGGGCGAAAACTCACTCTAACACAGCGCGCGCTTTCATTCATATGTATGTATGTATATGTAAATGCTTCAACGAATAAGCAAATAAGAGAGAGCGTAAACTCACAGCAACAACAACACATTAAAACACGATGCATCCATTTTAGTACACGTATTGTTCCTGCCGAAGCTCAAATCTCTAGCTTGTTAATTGCCTGTGCTATCCTTTTTTTCACTTTGTGGGCGAAGGGGGCGTGGCATCCAAAATATAAAATCAACTTGATCTGCGTGCAAGTATAAGAAGTCTTCATACCAAATTTGGTGTTCCTAGGTCTTACCATCTCTGAGATCTTGTTACTTACACGGACAGACGGACATGGCTATATCGACTCAGCTTCTCGCCCTGATCAAGAATATATACACTTTATGGGGTCTGCCATGCCTCCTTCTGCCTGTTACATACTTTTTTTTTTGCACAAACATAATAGACCCATTTGTACTTTTTTAAAGTACAGGGTCTAAAAATTGTTTGTGTAATTAGGCCAGTGTCATAAGGCCCACAGGCGCTAAGACACACATTTTTGCGTCAAAAAGCCCACGGGCGTAATGACACATTTAAATGTGAACTAGCGCCCACTCCACAAGTGAAATAGCGCCCGAGGGCGCTACGACACAATTGAAGAGTGTCATAACGCCCGAAATTTCAAAAAACCTGCAAAGCGCATTATCAATCGATGAATGAACCGTACCAAAAGTACCGTTTAATATGTCATATCTTTTGTTTTGGTGTTTTCACACTTTTGGCGCATTTGCTAAGAATAATTGTCGTCAGTTTGTCATTAATCTTCAAGCAAAGTGCACTTAAAATGAAATATGAATATAATTTTGTTGCTGGCTTTCGAAAAAATTCGAAACTATTGCTTTTACCAAGTCAGCAACAATTATTTAAAATTAAAAGTACTTCGAAGAATAGTTCGCGGTATATTTGTTATATTAAAGACTGTAATGTGACCGTGGGCTTGTCAGTTGCTTATCCGAAAATAAGACGGCAATTGTTTAGAATTCGGAGTGAAGTCACGCAGAAAAATTCAACTTTGCCAAGTGAAACTAAATTGCTATTTGATGATATAGAATTTCGGAAAGAATAAGGCACTTCGAAGCACAACCAGCAACCCTTTTATAGGACGACAATCTCAGAAGAGAAGTTAGCTTATTGTATTTTTTTATCGCCAAGCGAAGATGATTGAAAATAGAGTAGGAGAGCAAAGAACATTTAATATAACCCATTCATGCGGCTTTAAACAACTACTTATTGTTCATTATCAATACGGAAACCACGTAAGTACACAAATACTTTTTGTGCTATTCAAATTAGTTGTTCAATTTACATATATTTTTCTTCTTGTTACAGACCTTTCCATTGATATACATTTTGATGATAAAAAAAACACTGATGCTTACGAACACATTTTTACACAGTTTAAAAATTTCAAATTTTCGAGCAACTATGAAAAATAATAGGGACTGTTATAAATGGTACAGAACTTTTCTCAGCCTCCCATTAATTCAGCCTTTGCGAATTTCTGATATGTTCACCATTCTGATATGTTCACCGTTTTTGAAATATTTTAAAAAGGAATGGATCGTCAAAGTAAGAATAATAACTTCGTATAAAATATATTTTTCTAGATCACACCTGATGTTTTCTCTGTGCGCTCACAGATTATGCGAACAACAAGTTCTTTAGAATCCTTCAACGCCGTATTATCGAGACAATTACAATAAGATCAATGGAGCCATTTTAGCACACAAAAGCTATTGCTCCTACTAAGCCAGCAACAATTATTTAAAATTAAAAGTACTTCGAAGAATAGTTCGCGGTATATTTGTGATATTAAAGACTGCGAACAACAAGCTCTTTAGAATCCTTCAACGCCGTATTATCGAGACAATTACAGAAGCATGGCCGACTTATCATATTTCCGTCCGTTATGCTAGCCAGTGCGGTTGATGGCGATATAACCGCTCTAAGAAAAGAAACTAAAATTGAAGACCTTCTCAAGGATTTGGAGAGCAAAAACATTTCCGTAATAGAATTTTTTAGTTGTCTATTAAAGGAAAATAATGACCCAATTAAGTGGGACACCAGCTTCGAAAATGAAGAGTTATCTTCAAATTCTGAAGAGGAGAAATTTGACAGCAATTTGCACTTCAGTCAAATGCATCATTTATCTTGACAAACCGAGAGATGTTGTACTTCTGCCCTGCTAACCTTTCAAGATATGTTTTGAGTGCCACACAAATTTACAAAATCGAACTGCTGACTTTTTATTGCTATGCCCATATTGTAGACAAATAGTTGAGAATCACATTAAAGTTTTTCAATAAAATATTTAAAAAATTTAATTGTTTTGTTTTCTTAATTTTTAAAGCCCTTTTATTGTGTCATAACGCCCATAAAAAAGTGAAATAAAATCCGGCGTGCGGTATGCCACATTTAAAAGTGTCAACACTGACACTGGGCGTTATGACATGTACCCAATTTATCAATGTACAAAATAACCTTACCAGTGTGCATGTCCGTCTGTCCGTCCGTATGAACGACAGGATCTCAGAGATGGTAAGACCTAGAAGCACCAAATTTGGTATGAAGACTCCTTATGCTTGCACGCAGATCAAGTTTATTTTAAATTTTGGATGCCACGCCCCCTTCGCCCACAAAGTGAAAAAAAGGATAGCACAGGCAATTAACAAGCTAGAGATTTGAGCTTCGGCAGGAACAATACTTGTACTGAAATGGATGCATCGTGAAAATTTTATCAAGATCGGATAATAAACACGGAAGATATCCGCAATTATTTAATTCTTTAGTTTAATGTGTTGTTGTGTGAGTTTTCGCCCTCTCTCTTATTTGCTTATTCGTTGAAGCATTTACATATACATACATACATATGAATGAAAGCGCGCTGTGTTAGAGTGAGTTTTCGCCCTCTCTCCCTCTCTCTTTCAATTAGAGTGGTAAAGCTGCCACCTTGATAGACGGGACATCATGGCTCCAGTCCCAGTAAAAACATGCTTAAATTTTTAAATTTTTTTTTTAAAAACCACAAAACACACAAAAGAAAAATACTATTGATGATCACCATTTAACAAAACACAGTTAAAATACATATGTATATGTAGATAATAAACTAACCTAGTGCATTCTAACCGCGCTTAAACAAATTGACTCCAGACATTCCTCATTGATGAAATGGGCTGTTATGGTTTGAAAGAAGCGCGTAGAGTTCGTGATTGTAACAGCATCGCAGGTGAATGCAAATTCCTCCACATTACTAAAAATGTCCGTTGTTACGCATTTTCCGAATTTTTCTTCAAATAATGTTGTCATCTTTAGCAAAGTCTCAATAATCAAAATGCTTTAATACTTGCCTTGGACCGGCCAGGAAGCTTAAATTGCGGCACACATACGGAAAGAAGGTATGTTAAACCTTTTTTCTCAATGCACCGGACAGACAGATTATCTTTGCACATCATAAAAACGACGGCTTCGGTGATCTTCTTTGCCATATGTCCGCCTAAAATGAAGAAAAAGTTAATAAAATCACATTACACATAATAGCATACATTACCTTTAAAAGACTCAACATTTATGAATGACTTGATTATTTTTGAATGCTCTCCAGAGTTCTTTGCAAGCTAGTATGTTAATAAATTTAATTATTAAAATTGGTGGCAATACAATCAAAATGAAATTTAATTGTGTGTGTTTGTCGTCGATTTTCGGTGTGCTTTTGTGTATATTTTACATACATACATCAACGCGCCGAATTTTGGCGCCATTATTCACTGAAAACGCGGGCTCTTTATTTACACACTTACCAAAGTGCAATCAGTGCATGAAAATAGTGAAAACAAGCGGGAACACTACCAATTTGGCATCGCACCTCAAGCAAAGCGACTTTGCTGTCCGTTTTTCACGTCACTGTAATTTTGTTTAATTCAATTTGAGTCAACCATTTTTATGCTTGCATCGCTTGCTTCACAGGTTAAAAGTAACCAGCGCACGAATATTGTAAAATATCAAAAAAAAATATCGATTTTTGATATTTGGGCAAACAAAATATCAGGATATTAATATATCATCTAAAACAATATATATCGATATATATATAATGAAAAAAATAAAATAAGAAAGGACTGCAAAAACTTCATAAAGAAGTTAATAATTAAACTCAGAGAGTGGTAAGCTTTAATTGGATTTTAATAGAATGACATATATTAATCTGCAGCTTAATTTCAGCCCTCCTCATAATATAGAAATTGTACAAAAAATTAACATTTTATCCGTTGACAAAGTGCTACATGCAAACAAAATGCCAGAAAAAATAATTTCGTTATTAGAACACTTTGAATATGAAAATATTTACGGAATCGTATCCCAATTTGGAAAAAAACCCCTAATAAATTGGGAAAAAAGCAAAGCACAATCGAGTTTTGGTCGGCGGTTTTTTCTTTGCAAGGATGCTGGCCAAAATAAAACTTTCGATCACCTGGCCTTATTTGCTTTACATGTTCTTTCACTGCCTTGGTCAAATGCTGCAGTTGAAAGAGTATTCAGCCAAATGAATGTAGTCAAAACAAAACTGCGTAACCAAATGTCTATTGAAAAGTTGAACGCAATTTTAAGCATATGGTTTGTTTTTGAAATGTTAAGTTATTTAATTTATACTTAATATATTATTTCTTTCTTTTCTTTTCTTTATTATAGATATGGACAGCGACGTACTGGCAAATGTTGCAATAATTACAAGCTTCCCAGCAAATATATATCGTTAATTAAGTCATCCGAAAAGTATTCGGAACCAAATAATGAAGTGGATGAAATCATTTCATTACTTTCATTAAAAGTTTAAGAAAAATATCAATAAAATTGATTTAATCATTATTTTCATCTGTTTTTATGGTTAGCTTATTTATAAGCTTATTTTTTTTTAATTTTAGCCTATTCTAGCTTATTTTTTTGCCAATCTAGCTTATAGTGACTCTCAAAATCTGGCAACGGTGCTCGACACCTCTACCACTTGATAACTTGAAAGAGAGAGGGAGACAGCTCACTCTAACACAGCGCGTACTAACATGCATATGTATCTATGCATGTGTAAAACGAATGAGAAAGGGAAAAAGGGCGAAAGCTCACATCTACAACAGCACACTGTATTAAAGAATTAAAGAATTGGGGATATCTTCCGTATTTATTATCCGATCTTGATCAAATTCACGATGCATCCATATTTATCCAAGTATGGTTCGTGCCAAAGCTCAAGTCTCTAGCTTGATAATTACCAGTGTTATGTAATTTCAAATAAGCTTAATCTACGTGCAAGTATAAGAAGTCTTCATACCAAAGTTTGTGCTCTTGTTACTTACATAGACAGACGGACAGAAGGACATCGCTATAGCGACTCAGCTTGTCGTCCTGATCAAGAATATATATACTTTTTGAGGTCTGAATGCAACAATTAATATAAAGCTCGAATGACAGTTGTATGATATCGACATCCGATTTTGACCAAAAATACAGCTAGCTCTTATGGTCTCTGATATCTAGGAACTCAAAGTTGGGAGTGCCGGACAGGCAGACGGGCATGGGCATATGTACGTTGGGGCTTGCCCCCTGCTCGCTACGCTTGATGAAATTTAGAGCGAGTAGCAGTGTTATTTGCTACAAATATATTTTTAAAGTTGCAACATCAATGAATCACACCAGCCACCCCCTCCCGCAATACCAGTCCTTTCTCTGTATTATAGGCTCTATAAACGACCACTTAATGATAGGGCACTTATTTGTCATTTGGATAACGATGAATTTGGCCTTTCCACGACCACACGGCATTCGTAAATGACATATTGAAATTTTTTGTCCTGGGGGTATATTAAGTTTATTGAAAAAAATTTATGTAAAAGGCAGAAGGAGGCGTGGCCGACCCCATAAAGTGTATATACTCTTGATCAGGGGGACAAGTTGATTCGATATAGTCATGTCCGTCTGTCCGTCGGTCCGTCCGACCGTCTATCCATCCGTACGATCGAAAGGATCTTAGAGATGGTAAGACCTAGAAGCACCAAATTTGGTGGGAAGACTTCTTATATTTGCACGCAGATCAAGTTTATTTAAAATTTTGGATACCACGCCTCCTCGCCAACAAAGTAAAAAAGGATAGCACTGGCAATTAACAAGCTAGAGATTTGAGCTTCGGCACGAACAGTACTTGAATAAATATGGATGCATCGTGAAAATTTGAGCAAGATCGGATAATAAACACGGAAGATATCCACAATTATTTAATTATTTAATTTATTGTGTTGTTGTTGCTGTGAGTATATGCTCTTTCTTATTTGTTCATTTGTTGAAGCATTTACATATACATATATAATTAGATTTTTATTTATTTGCTGTGTGTTTTGAGTCTTATTAAAACCGCGCACAGCTCTAACGGTTAAGCTGAATTTAAACACAAGGCGATATTTCACGACAAGTTGCTTTATTGAAGAATAACTTAAGACTAACTGATAAGTGTGCATTGAGTTATAACGAAAGCTAATTTCGGGCATTTAAATGTTTACAATATTATGCTGGGAACGAAGTTGCTCAGCGTTGGCTGGGAACGAAGTTACTCGGCGTTGGCTGGGAACGCAAATCTGTTGACAGTGAGTTATTTCGATCAATGCTGATCGATGGGGGAGAAGCCCGGCTTAGCTGCTCTTTGTTTACAAGTGCAGCCTGCGAAAGTTTACATTATCGGTAATTTGGGGTGTCTTTGTTAACAATATTTGGGGTGTCTTTGTTTACAATTGCAGCCTGACAAAGTTTACTTTATTGAAATGGGGAATTTGGTATTTTGACTTATGTATAACGTTGACATAGAATATATTATGTATTGTGTAGACATAGTATATGTCACTATATACATTTGCATGTAAGTACACGCGGTGTTAGAGTGAGTTTTCGCCCTCTCTCGCTCTCTCTTTCAAGTTATCAAGTGGTAGAGGTGCCACGTAAGCAGACGGGAGATCGAGGTTTGAATCCCAGTAAAAGCATGCTTAAATTCTTTAATTTTTTTTTTAATTTTTGTTATACATTAAAAAAATTTTTTTTTATGTTAAGAAGATAATTTGTGTGGCGTTCTCTACTACCCCAGGGAATTTTACTGCCGGGCTTTCCCGACTGAATGATATATTTTTCTTACCAAAGTTACAAATCGGACTTTTATATCATACAGCTCAGTTTCTTGTCAACTCTCAACTTACGATCACCTCCGCAAACTCAAAACTTCGCAACAACACACACATAAGAAAACAAATAACGGTGTTAGTCTTGCGCATGATGAAATTATTATAATTGCATCATGGTCTGGCGGCAAACGTTAATAATATAACAATAACAACAATAGCAAAGCCACCTGATTTACTGCAATTTACAACAGACAAAAAAAACGGCTAACACATTTTTAGTAATTACGAGAACTGAAAGTGACGATACCCTAGTCTACGTGTCCCCGTTCTTAATTCAAAAAGTAATCGATAATGTCTGTTCAGGAAAAGTTACCAAAGTGTCACCGAATTTTTAAACCGGTACTCTGGAAGTGGAAACAGCCAACTTTACCCAAGCCTCAAAATTAATTACTTTAACGTCATTCTCCAACAATATCAAAGTCGAAGTAACAGAACACAGATCACGAAATTTCTCAAAAGGCGTCATTTATTGTAACAGCCTTAGAGATATAACTCAAGAAGACAAAACCCACGAGCTAGCAAATCAAAACGTAATCGAAACAAAGAAGATTCTTGAAAAAGACAAAGACACCAACACACTAAAAGAGACTGGCCTTCTCATTCTAACATTTGCCATCCCCAAAATACCAGAAAACATCTCTATTGGATACCTTAAAGTTAATATACGACCCTACATACCCAAACCAATGATGTGTAGCAACGGTGGCAGACTGGGCCTCTCCATCAATAGATGTAGAGGTAATAAGCTCTGCCTCCACTGTGGAAACCAATTCCACAAAAGCCCCGATTCCAATGACACCTGTACCAACCTCAACTGCATTAATTACAAATAAAATGGTTTAACAAATGATCAACACAGCTCCTTCGATCGCAGATGCCCATCGTATATTAACCATAAAGATATTATAACAATTAAAAGTCTGGGAAGCACAACTATGATAGACGCTATCAAATTGTACAACGAATGACTCCAGTCTACTTCTAACTCAAATATTATACGTGAAAGCGCCTTAATTAAAACAACTCTAAGTGATCAGCAACGCCCCAAACAGACAAATCAAACCGCAACCCGGCAATACCTCCTAGATTATTCTGACATTTGCGCTTTAACGACGAGTAATCCACAATCGTCTTGTTTAGAAAATTCACTACCACTATGACCACAACTTCACATACTCCGGATGGATATCGATCCCGAGCACACCACAAAAGCAAACTACAAACAAAACTATTAAGTGACATTAAATTTATGATCTACCCTAAAAACAATATTAAAATCAAAAAACTCACATATAACATAATTATATAGCATAATTATATAGCTGGGCTGCAAAGAGACCGAACTACTAGAGCGGCAGGGAAAAGCAGCTGAATCGGCAATACAAGCTACTCCTTCACTCATGATCCACCTAGTACGGATCAACTTACAGTCCAGCTACCTCTTAGTAATACATCGCATTGTGACAGGAATTATAATTTGCCGATATTATTTCTTTTTCATAACATTTTAAAAAGTAATCGATCATCACCCACAACTCTTATTAAATGCACTATATTTTTCTTCTTTACTAATCGTGTCTCTTAAAATTGTACAATGGAACTGTAACGCATATACAAACAACTATGATCAATTACAAATCTTAATCAAAAAATACTCCCCAAAAATCATATCCCTACAGGAGACACACATTACATTTATATCCAATACCGCAATACCTATCAATTATAAGTGCTACTCACAAAACTTCTCGCAACGGTCTTTTGGCGGCGTAGCTGTGCTTATTCATGACTCTATTAAGCACATGGAAATACCCCAAAACCAAGATTTCGACACCGTGGGCTTAAAAATAAAATCAAAAATTACATTTAATGTATTCAGTTCCTTTATTCTCCCCAACAAAATCTTAACTATTCGTAACTTTCGTAATACATATGTTCGATACCCTACATACTCCTACTATTATCACGGGAGACTTTAACATTTGGCATCATCTCTGGGGCTCAGCAGTAAATAATCGCAGAGGCAATAAAATCTGCAAATGACGGCTCACCCACGCATTACAGCAGTCACCACACATTTACTCACATCGACCTCTCTCTCCCCACATGGAAAACCGAAGCCGACAGACATGGAAGCGATCACTTCCCAATAATAATCAACCTGTTCGATCCAACGCCCCCTCCTAAAAGATTACCTAAGTTCAAAATTGACTTTGCAGACTGGCCAAAATATACTGATCTCACCCTTGCTCAACACTCACTCCGTCCCCATAGCCACAATATAAATTAAGAGGCAGCGTACCTCATAAAACTTGTACGCGAAAGCGCCAACCTCAGCATCCCTCAATCACTATCCACACAACAACATAAACGTACAGTGCCCTGGTGGAACCCAAAACTAACTGCACTGAAATAGGATAAAAAACGCCTATGGTCACTATTAAAAAACAACATATGCAGAGACATCATCCTCAACTTCAACAAAACAAACGCACTCTTCAGAAGGTAATTAAAACAATCCCAAAAAAAGCTCTCGAATCCTACACATCGAAAATTAGACCAAGAACACCGTCTTCCGAAATCTAATTTACAATCCGCACATTTTGTCGAGTTAAACAGCGCTTACCAATTCACTGTATTCACATTTTCCTCCCACCCACTTGTTCGATCACAAATAGTCAACTAATTGCAGAAGAGCTCTGCGCGAATTTTATATTTAGACGAGGCGAATGATAAAAAAGTAATTATATTCAGTAAATAATAGAAACGTGACTGTTAATTTTCAGTGGTGAGACTTGACTGATCTTTCTTTATTAATCTGGGTTTAATGAAAGTTTACAAAATGCTTAATTATAAATGCTGATTAGACTTATTCTATATGTGTATGTCTTATGCTCTACTTGGCTTGACATGTGTACTTATTTTCATATAATGTTCTTATGTTTTCAAATTCGTAAGTGTTAGTGAAGTAATTAATATCTTTATTTATTGTGTAATTTGTAAAATGAAATAACATGTTTCTTTTAGTGTTTATTTTGTTTTTAATACAATTTTGATCAAATGTTTTATATTTGATATTTTTTATTATTAGAGTTTCTTCATCTAATTCTATTAATTGGAATTCAATTTTATTAACCAATTGGCAATTTTTCTTATAAAATAGTTTTAACTTTTTAGACCCTGTACTTTAAAAAAGTACAAATGGGTCTATTACGTTTGTGCAAAAAAAAATGTGCGTAACAGGCAGAAGGAGGCGAGGCATACCCCATAAAGTATATATGTATATTCTTGATGAGCATCAACAGCCGAGTCGATCTAGCCATGTCCGTCTGTCTGTCTGTCTGTCCGTCTGTCCCTTTTTTGAGTTCCTAAATCACAGAGACTTTACGAGCTAGAGACACCAAAATTGGCATGTAGATTTATCTATATCTTAAGTTGATCCGCCCCGGAAATCGAAATACAAAATTTCGAAGTCAAATTACAGGAACTCCTTTATTGTTAGCGTCTTGATTGACCCTGACCCTGGAGGTATATTCAGTTTGTTAAAAAAAAAGTATGTAACAGGCAGAAGGAGGCGTGGCAGACCCCATAAAGTATATATATTCTTGATCATGGCGACAAGCTGAGTCGATATAGCCATGTCCGTCTGTCCGTCCGTATGAACATCGAGATCTCAGAGATGGTAAGACCTAGAACCACCAAATTCGGTGTGAAGACTTCTTATATTTGCACGCAGATCTAGTAACGGCAATTAACAAGCTAGAGACTTGAGCTTCGGTACGAACAATACCTGAATCAAAAAAGGATGCATTGTGAAAATTTGATCAAGATCGGATAATAAACACGGGAGATATCCGCAATTATTTACAATGTTGTTGTTGTTGTGAGTTTTCGCCCTCTCTCTTTCTCTCTTTCAAGTTATTAAGTGGTAGAGGTGCCACGTAGTCAGACGGAAGATCTGGGTTCGAGTCCCAGTAAAAGCATACTTAAATTCTGTAACTATTTTTTAGACCCTGTACTTTAAAAAAGTACTAAAGTGTCTAATACGTTTGTGCAAATGTGCGTAACAGGCAGAAGGAGGTGTGGCAGACCCCATAAAGTATATATTTTCTTGATCAGCATCAACAGCCGAGTTGATATAGCCATGTCCGTCTGTCTGTCTGTTTGTCCCTTTTTGTGTCACCTAGATCTCAGAGACTATAAGAGCTAGAGACACCAAATTTGGCATGTAGGTTCATCTATATCTCAAGTTGATCAAGTTTGTTTTAGATTTTTGCCACGTCCCCCTCCGCCCCCGGAAATCGAAATACAAAATTTTAAAGTCGAATTACAAGAGCACCTTTGATGCTAGCGCGTTGATTTTTAGTATGTATAATACAGACTATAGTCCTTACCGATCCTCCAAATCGGATGATAAACGCGGAAGTTATTCAACTCACATTGTTACGGTATTGGCGTCATCTATGGAAATTCTTTGAAACTGAAACAATCTGTAGTGATCGCTTTGCACTCAAAAAGTACAGGGTCTCCTACTGTCGAGCTTGCTCCACCGTAGCTTAATGCATTTTTTTTAATTATTGTTATACATTTAAAATTTTTTATATGTTTAGAAGAAAATGGCGTTCTCTACTACCCGCGGGTATTCTACTGTCGGGCTCTCCCGACTGAATGATATATTTTATTACCTACGTGTCAATGTGTATAACTTGTTTTTTATTTGTTGGGGTTTCTGTTTCGCAAAATTTATTTATTGGTTTACGGCCGTACTTGATCTCTTTTTATATATCGCATTGGTTAATTATTGTTTGTACTATTTCTAGTAGTTTAGGGAAATATATTCTGTTCTTTATTTGGTTATATGTTTCCTGTATACCTGAATGGATGCTTTCCTTGACATGGTAAAACGCTATCTGCCTTACTACTTCTGTTTCCTCTTCTATATCTTAAGCTCTTAATGTACATTTTATAATCTATTTGCTTGTCATTTGAATATAGTTTTATTAATTTTTCCTTTACTACATTATATTCGTGATAAGATAGTTCTGAATAAATTCCTATTTGTCCTTTTTTTACATATTTTTTAAAACTGTCTTCCATTATTGGAAAATTATAATTTTAAAATTTCGTCCGTATAAATATGGTCTAAAATAACATACACTCCATAATATTGCTAAAGATTCCTTATCTGAGGTTGAATAATTTTTTTCATGTGTTTTCATAGTTCGTGATGCGAAACACACCGGGTAACCTTCTTGAGAGAGAACGGCACCTATAACGTAATTTGATGCATCTGTCGTAAGTGTAAATTTTTTCTCAAAGTCGGGGTATCTTAAAGTCGGATGAGAACTAATCATTTATTTTAATTTTTCGAAAGCTTCTATATATTCTTATTTTTTTGCATTGATTTTTGCCTCTTTCTTTAAATATTTAGTAATAGGCTGTGCAACTTAAGCATAATCTTAAATAAATTTTCGGTAGTATCCTGTGATACCTAAGAAACTTTTAATCTGTTTTTCTGTTTGTCAATTGTCAATTGTTGCTATTTTGTTTTATGCTTGAATAACGAGAATTACTTTTTCTGATTATTTCTTGTTCCTCCATTTCTTTGATTTGTTTCCTAACTTCCTCCTCATGTTGTGGGGGGTATCTGTACAGTTTGGAATTTAACTGTTCTTCGGTAGTTGTTCGTATCTCGTGTTCTATTTCTGTCGTACTAGTAAGGGTGTCACCCTCTCAAAAAAATAATTTTGCTAATTTTTTGATTATCTTTTGTATTTCTTTTCTTTCTTCCGTATTTAGATGTCCCAGCTGTAAATTTTCGAACGTCGTGTATGTTTCTTCTAATGTACCTATTTCTTCATATATGTACGTACGGATTATTGATAAAGTAGCTTTCTTTTTGATTAGGTATTATTATTTTTCGTTCTAAATTAATAAAGGTGTTTAAGTAGTTTAAGAGATCTATCCCTATTATGAAATTATACTTTCTACCTTTCAATGGTGCTATCTCTTGATTTTTAGGTAGATTAAATTCCCTTGCGGCTATGGTATGTATTTCATAATTAATTACTTCTCTGCCTGTAATAGTGCTATATGGTATTGGGTCGTTAAGTTTTATTCGTTTAAGTGAATCAAGTTGTTCGTTTGCTAAACTTAAGGTCTCCCCTGTATCTATCAAAGCTAAATAAGTCCTATTGTCTATTGTTATTTTTATTATTGGTAAGTGTTCCGAGGCTGCTTCATAAAAGAAAACAGCATGGTTCACTTCTGCCTCGCCATTGTCAGATCTAGTTTGTTCATAGTCATCGTTCGAGTTTTGGTTTTGTTCATAACTATATTCTGAAACAGTTCGTCCCTATTGATTGTCTTTGTATCCGTTGTTATGTGCTTCTACGTTGTCTATTTCGATTGGTACTTCCTGATTTGATCTTAAATTTCTACTCTGTTTGGAACCCGATCTTTGGTTCTGCGTCTGTTGGTTATTGTCGTTTTGTTGATAATTATTATTCTGTCTACTCTGTCCTGTTTGAGTACGTCTGAAAGGATTTTGTTTTCTTGGTGTCTCTTGATACCTCTGAGGCATATTGTTTTGATTTGGTTGGTTCTGTTGACTGTAATTATTATTTTGTTGTGGGAAATTATTCCTATTGTAATAATAATTATTATTTGCCTGACCCTGATTTGGTCTACCTGTTTGATTATTCTCCTGTGGAGTCCTGTTCATTCTATTCTTCTTATATTGGTACCTGTTATAACTATTTTCAAATCTCCTGCGTGTCAATATTTTTATAATGTTCCCTAATAAAGTTCCCTGTGTTACTTCCTTTGCAGTTTTTACTAGTAAACTTTCAATATTGCTTAAATCTATAAAATTATCATTCTCATGATATACAATAAGTTTATCCGTCTTATATTTAAGATTTTGTAGCTCGACCGCCAGTTTGCTCACGAATTTACTTTTAGGTCGCAAATCCTTCGGTATTTTTGGTGCGGCTCCGTGTCTGGTCTATAACATAGTTTTAATGTTGCCTTGATCATATCCCAATCGTCCGGGGCTGGTATGTTGATAACGACATCCTTCGCTTGTCCTTGAATAGTCTTGTAATAGATTGATCTGGTCGCTTCCTTAATTTGGGGATCTACTATATTCTCTAGCAAGTGTTCCACACTGCTGAAGAATGAGTTGATGGTGATATCTCCTGGGCCAGTAAAGGTCGATAAATGCCTGGTGTTCTTCATCGTCCTGTCAATATGACCTGAGCTGTTGTTTTGTTGTCACTGCAGGTATGCTGTCTGAAGTGGCTCCAGTTGGCGATCTCTCAATGCGATCTGCTTCAACATACCGACTTGCGGCATCTGATTTCCTTCGTTAGTAATCCTTCTAGAATCGTGTTCTTGTTTACGGTGGTTTCTTCTTAATGCCAGTTTATTACACTTTTGTTGTTATGTGTTCACTTGCACTCTCTTCGCTTCTACCCAACACCTTTTTTATTGGGAACTGGTTTGTAGTTCTCAGCTTCTTAGACCCTGTAATTTAAAAAAGTACAAATGGGTCTATTACGTTTGTGCAAATGTGCGTAACAGGCAGAAGGAGGCGTGGCAGACCCCATAAAGTATATATATTCTTGATCAGCATCAACAGCCGAGTCGATATAGCCATGTCCGTCTGTCTGTCTGTCCCTTTTTTGAGTAACTAGATCACAGACTATAAGAGCTAGAGGCACCAAATTTGGCATGTAGGTTTATCTATATCTCAAGTTGAACGAGTTTGTTTTAGATTTTTGCCACGCCCCCTCCGCCCCCGCAAATTACAATACAAAATTTTTAAGTCGAATTACAAGAGCACCTTTGACGCTAGCGCCTTGATTTTTAGTATGTATAATACAGATTATGGTCTTAACCTATCCTGCAAATTTCATCCAAATCGGATGATAAACGCGGAAGTTATTCAACTAACAAAGTTACGGACAAAATCATCTGAGTGGCGCCATCTATGTGAATTTTTTGAAACTGAAACAATTTGTAGTGATCGCTTTGCACTCAAAAGTACAGGGTCTCCTACTGTCGAGCTTGCTCCACCGTAACTTAATGCATTTTTTTAGACCCTGGATTTTAAAAAAGTACAAATGGGTCTATTACGTTTGTGCAAATGTGCGTAACAGGCAGAAGGAGGCGTGGCAGACCCCATAAAGTATATATATTCTTGATCAGCATCAACAGCCGAATCGATATAGCCATGTCCGTCTGTCTGTCTGTCCCTTTTTTGAGTTCCTAGATCTCAGTGACTATAAGATCTAGAAAGACCAAATTTGACATATATGTACATCTATATCTTGCATTGAACGAGTTTGCTTTAGATTTTTGCCACGCCCCCCACCGCCCCCGCAAATTAAAATACAAAATTTCCAAGTCAAATTACAAGAGCACCTTTGATGCTAGCACCTTGATTTTAAGTATGTATAATACAGACTTTGGTCTGAACCTATCCTGCAAATTTTATCCAAATCAGATAATAAACGCGGAAGTTATTCAACTAACAACGTTACGGGCAAAATCAACTGATATCTTCGTAGTGGCGCCATCTATGGAAGTTTTTTGTAACTGAAACAATCTGTAGTGATCGCATTGCACTCAAAAAGTACAGGGTCTCCAAAAGGCGAGCTTGCTCCACCGTAGCTTAATACATTTTTTGTTTTGCTGTCAACTTGTTTTTAGTTACTTTGGTTTTAACTTACTTGTAGTTTAATTGTTGTATCACTGATTTCTAGTGGTTTTGGTACTAGGACTAATCCACTGATTCACTAGGAACTGATTTTAAATTTCTTAAGATAACAAACTGATTTGTAGTTTATTTTCCTCAATTAAACTGATTTTTAGTTTAATTTGTTGTGAGTAACTGATTTACTTAATTAGACCCTGTACTTTAAAAAAGTACAAAAGGGTCTATTACGTTTGTGCAAATGTGCGTAACAGGTCGAAGGAGGCGTGGCAGACCCCATAAAGTATATATATTCTTGATCAGCGTCAACAGCCGAGTCGATATAGCCATGTCCGTCTGTCTGTCTGTCCGTCTATCCGTCTGTCTGTCCCTTTTTGTGTCACCTAGATCTCAGAGACTATAAGAGCTAGAGACACCAAATTTTGGCATGTAGGTTTATCTATATCTCAAGTTGAACGAGTTTGTTTCAGATTTTTGCCACGCCCCCTTCCGCCCCCACAAATTAAAATACAAAATTTCCAGCACCTTTGATGCTAGCGGGTTGATTTTTAGTATGTAAAATACAGACTATGGTCTGAACCTATCCTGCAAATTTTATCCAAATCGGATGATAAACGCGGAAGTTATTCAACTCACAATGTTACGGGCAAAATCAACTGATATCTTCGTAGTGGCGCCATCTATGGAAGTTTTTGAAACTGAAACAAACTGTAGTGATCGCTTTGCACTCAAAAAGTACAGGGTCTCCTACTGTCGAGCTTGCTCCACCGTAGCTTAATGCATTTTTTACCTTTTTTTTATTCCACCCGAATTATATGAATTTATTTATTTATTTCGGTTTGATGACTGGATCCTTTTTAGAAAAAGAATCCTACCGGCTGCGTTAATTTTATATTCAGACGAGGCGAATGATAAAAAAAATAATAATATTCAGTAAATAATAAAAATGCGACTGTTAATTTTCAGTGGTGAGACTTGACTGATCTTTCTTTATTAATCTGGGTTTAATGAAAGTTTACAAAATGCTTAACTATAAATGCTGATTAGACTTATTCTATATGTGTATGTCTTATGCTCTACTTGGCTTGACATGTGTACTTATTGGGAAATTTGGTATTTCCTGTTGTGTCTGAATTTAAGAGTTTAATAACTGCAAATATTATGTGTTAGTTAGCATTTTCTGAATTACTAGGAATTTGAACATTTCGATTATTGCAAATATTATAAATGATCTTATCGCCAAAGCTTTGGATAAAATTATAGCAAATCGGCTATGGTGGTTTATATCTGTAAACAAATCCATAGATAGCCGACAAAGCGAATTTAGAAAAGGAAAATCAATATTCGATTCTGTACTTGTTATAGACAATCTGATATCCTCCTCTCTTTCCACTATAAACCATATATCAATAGTCTCTCTAGACTTCCAAAAAGCCTTTGATGAATTAAAACTCTAGCGAATTGAGCCTTAAATTATAAAGTACGGCTATAGTTTTATGAACGACTGTAAAATCGCAGTAAGCGTTAACGGACACTTATCCTCCACCCACCCTCAACACAACGGCATACCCCAAGGACCCCCCTCTTAGTCGTCGTCTTCTTTATAGCATACAATAAGATCAATAGAGCCATTTTAGCACACAAAAGCTTTTATGCCTATGCTGACGACTACCTAATATTAAAAAAAATTCAACAGTCAAACTGCTTTTTTTCTCTCGACCAAGTTTTTAATGACATCCAAATATGGTGCGATTACTCCGAGCCAAACTTAGCTTACCTAAATGCAAGGAAATCCTCTCCTGCAGGAAAAAACAATGCCATACATCAGTCTACACGAACCGCGCCAATATACCTGAAGTACAGTCACTGGGACTCTTAGGCATAATTTTTAACAGGAGATACAAATGGTCCGACCACATTTCCTACCTTATTTCCTGCCTCTCCAAAACACTCAACGCCCCACTCTCACATACAAACAAAATTTAATCTATCTACCTCTCAGCCATCAGAATGGCCATGGGTGCATTTAGAACAACACCCATCCATAACCTCTTATTCGAATCCAATATCACACCATTCCAAAACAGAAAACACTGCGTTACCAGTAAGCTATTTAAACTCATTCTACAATCGCACTCTCCTCAACTAGCTCCTCATATAAAAACATTTATGACCCTAAGGGCCGATTTTTCAATCGCCCGATAACCCTTATGCTTCGGATAAACTGACATGTAAGGTCAATTTCGATTTTTCAATAACGCTATAACGCTATGTGGCACATAACCACTATAGGGTACTTGATCTGACATACATATAAGCACTATGTGGCACATAAATGAAAACAGCTGAGTGTGCCGTGCGTTTGCTGCCAGTTCTACTCGAAATCTCCACTGCCGACTTCTTCCATCCTAAGCCCTTCTGATTTCAAGTCACTGCATCAGACTTTTTTTTTCCAACACATGCTGGTTGGCTCTTACTAGAGCAATAAACTCCATATCCGCAGTAAAATCTTTGCAGCGTGCACGCTTACTCATCTTGGTGAAAATTTGAAAATTAGAATTAAATTATTTGATGTTGCCAACCGTCATCAATATTCAACTGTTTTGTTCCAAATACTGCCACTTTTTTTCCATATTTGACATTCACAACTCATAGTGACACATAAGTTTTTGTGTAGATTGAAAAATGCATTAAGCTACTGTGGAGCAAGCTCGATAGTAGGAGTGCAAAGCGTACACTATAGATTATTTCAATTTTATTAAATAGATGGCGCCATTACGAAGATGATTCTTGTGATAAACACAGAGGGCGCTAGCGATTCTTCTTCTTCTTTTTGTGCGTAATACTGTTGTTGAATAATTTCTGCTTTTGTCATCTGATTTGAATGAAATTTTCAGAACAATTTGGACCATAGTGTATATTATAGCTACCAAGAATCAAGACGCATTTAAGCATTAAAGGTGCTCTTGTAATTTGAGTTCAAAATTTTGTATTTTGATTTCCGGGGGCGGATGGGGGCGTGGCAAAAATCTAAAACAACCCCGTTCAATGGGAGATGTAGATGAGCCTGCATGCCAAATTTTGGTGTCTCTAGCTCTTATAGTCTTTGAGATCTAGGTGACACACAACGACAGACGGCAGACATGGCTATATCGACTCGGCTGTTGATGCTGATCAAGAATATATATACTTTATGGGGTCGCATCCTTCTGCCTGTTACGCACGTTTGCACAAACGTAATAGACCCTTTTGTACTTTTTTAAAGTACAAGGTCAAAAAATTTAAATAGTTAGTGTGTCACTTTATTCGTTGAATAATTCTATTTGAAACATAGCTATGTATCACTTTATATAAGCATTAACAAATCGGCCCTAAGTGAGAACTGTCAAATTAAAACTTTAGCTCATACTTTTCCAACCTTTTACCACAAATTATACCACATATTCAGTCCTTAAAATATATCATTCACTCGGGAGATCCCAACAGTAGACTACCCTGTGGTAGTACAGAACGCAACACAAATTTTTTTCCAAAACTAAAAAAATTGTGTATGTAAAAAACAAATTAAAAATATAGCGCAAGCTAACTTAGACACGCCAAAGTTTGGATACCCTTGCAGTGGCCTGCATAAGCCGTTCATTTTGTACAAAATTTGTTAGTTGTAGATTTCGAACCGATCGTTCCAGCTATATGATATAGTTGTCCGATTTGAACCAAAATGAACAAAAATGTACTGCGTTCTGCAAAAAGACGGACCTGTACTAAGTTTCATCAAGATAGCTTCAAAACTGAGAGACTAGTTTGCCTAGAAACAGACAGATGGACAGACAGACGGACATGGCTATATCGACTCAGCTCGTCGCCCTGATCAATAATATATATACTTTATGGGGTCTGTCAAAATTATAATACCCTCTGCAATGGTATAAAAATATAGCGCAAGCTAACTTTGGCGCGCCAAAGTTCATATACCCTTGCAGAGCTCTGCATTAGCCATTTGTTGATTCCGCACCGATCGTTCCTATGGCAGCTGTATGATATAATAATCCGATTTGAACCAAATTTGGTTAGGCTGTTTGAAACTATACCAAATACACTATCTGTGAGTTTGGTTAAGATATCTTAAGAAACAAAAACGTTTTTTATACTAAATGTTGATTTTGAATTGATAGTTCATATGGCAGCTATAAGATATAGCTGTCCGATTTAAATCAAATTTGGTAAGGATGTATAAAATTGTGTCAAACATACAATGTGTGAGTTTAGTTGAGATATCTTAATAAGCAAACAAGTTGTCCATAGTAAATGTTGATTCCGAACCGATCGTTCCTATGGCAGGTATATGATATGGGTACATGTCATAATGCCCAGTGTCATAAGGCCCACAGGCGCTAAGACACACATTTTTGCTTCAAAAAGCCCACTGGCGTAAGAACACTTTTAAATGTGACATACCGCACGACGGACTTTATTTCACTTTTTTATGGGCGTTATGACACATTAAAAGGGCTTTAAAAATTAAGAAAACAAAACAAATAAATGTTTTAAATATTTTATTGAAAAACTTTAATGTGATTCTCACAAATGAAGAACATATCAGAAATTTGCAAAGGCTGAATTAATGGGAGGCTGAGAAAAGTTCTGTACCATTTATAACAGTCCCTATTATTTTTCATAGTTGCTCGAAAATTTGAAATTTTTAAACTGTGTAAAAATGTGTTCCAAAGCATCAGTGTCTTTTGTCATCAAAATGTATATCAATGGAAAGGTCTGTAACAAGAAGAAAAATATATGTAAATTGAGCAACTAATTTGAATATAGCACAAAAAGTATTTATGTACTTACGTGGTTTCCGTATTGATAATGAACAATAAGTAGTTGTTTAAAGCCGCATGAAGGGGTTATATTAAATGTTCTTTGCTCTCCTACTCTATTTTCAATCATCTTCGCTTGGCGATAAAAAAATACAATAAGCTAACTTCTCTTCTGAGATTGTCGTCCTATAAAAGGGTTGCTGGTTGTGCTTCGAAGTGCCTTATTCTTTCCGAAATTCTATATCATCAAATAGCAATTTAGTTTCACTTGGCAAAGTTGAATTTTTCTGCGTGACTTCACTCCGAATTCTAAACAATTGCCGTCTTATTTTCGGATAAGCAACTGACAAGCCCACGGTCACATTACAGTCTTTAATATAACAAATATACCGCGAACTATTCTTCGAAGTACTTTTAATTTTAAATAATTGTTGCTGACTTGGTAGAAGCAATAGTTTCGAATTTTTTCGAAAGCCAGCAACAAAATTATATTCATATTTCATTTTAAGTGCACTTTGCTTGAAGATTAATGACAAACTGACGACAATTATTCTTAGCAAATGCGCCAAAAGTGTGAAAACACCAAAACAAAAGATATGACATATTAAACGGTACTTTTGGTACGGTTCATTCATCGATTGATAATGCGCTTTGCAGGTTTTTTGAAATTTCGGGCGTTATGACACTCTTCAATTGTGTCGTAGCGCCCTCGGGCGCTATTTCACTTGTGGAGCGGGCGCTAGTTCACATTTAAATGTGTCATTACGCCCGTGGGCTTTTTGACGCAAAAATGTGTGTCTTAGCGCCTGTGCACTATGGTTTTTTTTTTCCGTTTTTTGTTTTTGTATAAACTCTAATTTAAAACCAATTGAATTGAAATATGGTTTAAATACATATTTTAGGCTCCCAAGATGACCTACCAAGTTTCAAATAATTTGGGGCACTATTTCATATAGCTGCCATATAAGCGATCTGTCCGACATGCAACAAGGCTTTATTAAACATTTTTGTTTTTTATTTTCTATTATATTTAATCAAAAAAAAAACAATAACTATTATTCAAATTCACATTTTAGTATTCATCTCCATTATTAGTGCTTCATTCTGAAAGAAAAGATACATTTAACAACATTTTAAATAGGTTTGGTTATGTTATTTACTATAGAAGTTACTCAATTTTCTTCAAGTTCAAAGTATTCATCTTCTAAAGCAATAACCTCAAGTCCATCCAGTTCGTCATAATCTTCGTCGGACGAGTTCTGTGTGGAATCTGGATCATCATTTTCACATTGAATTTCTAAATGTGGTGCTTGTAGTAGAGATATAACTTCTGCTGGTATAGTTTTCTTTTTGATTGTATTTGGTCGTTCTTTAAAATAGGTACTGGACAGCAACGGATCAGAAGTATCCATTGATCTATTGAAAACGTCTGTAATATTGTCTAATCGACTGCATTTTTTAGCGTGGCCTCTTCTATCGCTCTTATATAATTTATTTCGGGATTCTGATGCATGTTCCCCAAGGCATCCAACAGGAACTAAACAAGTGTCTATTATTTGGTACCCATTCACTAAGACTTTGTGGACAGTAGGCGACATCGGATACCAAGGATATTTTTTCTGATATGCCACAAAAACTTTAGCACAGAAGTCTTTAAACTTTTCCGAGTTTATTTCGTACTCGCAGTTAATTGTTATTAGAATTGTATGAAAACTTTGTAAAATATCATAATCAAAATCAAGAATTGATGACAGTAAAGCTGCATTGGAAAATGCTCTTCTCGCTTTGTTGCCGTCATTGGAGTTTCCACTGCCATTTAAAAGAGGCTTGTCCACATTTAGGCCCATTTCTTTCATCATTTTTAATTGTAAAAGTCTTTTTCGTTCTTTTAGTTTAAGCTTATCGCAGTCATTGACATGCCACTTTTTAAGCTCAATTCTATATGAGATTTTTAAAATAAACTCGAAAAATCGGATCCAAGCATGTAAAGGACTGATTCCATATTGAAGAGCGTGTGCGTTAGCCATAAAAGCCTTCGAGTTTATATCTCTAATGTTGAGCAATTGTTTTGGCTTCGCTCCACAGATTGGGCAAGACTGACAAGAGTTGGTGCCTGACAATATGTTTAAGACTTTCCCATCTATTAGTGTCATGTGGCCAATATACTCGACATATATATATTTTTCTTTAAATTTATACAAATATATTTGCATGTTGCGAATCTGGGCATCCAAATTTTCCTTTTCTTTTAATATCAGGGAGGTAGTTTCCTTAATGAACTCAATCTTCAATGGGCGGCAAAATCTAACAGATTGCGGAGTCTTATTGAGCCAAATAATTTGTTGCGTTTCATTTATCAATTTAAATGGGACAATTGTAGTAACAAACAGTGAACTGTCAGTTGAAGGACTATCATGGATCTGAAACGAGGTCCAGCGCTTTCGTAATCACATTTTGGGCGACCCACTTTATTTGCCAATGCATATTGACCAGTGATTTCTGTGAATAGGCTTTTCCCAAGCCAATTTGCGTGCTTTCTCTTAAATCTTTCTACAGTTGAATTACATTTAGGCAAATGTTTTTTTGAATAATTGACAAAGTCTTTTACTTTTTCATTTATCGACTTTATGGTTTCGTTATCTAAATGTTTTTCTGCGATGACACTCAATATGTGCTGATGTAGAGCGTCTCCTGAGCGATTGTTGGTGCTCCAAATGTCAACCAGCTCAGCATGACTGAACACATATGGTACTAGAAAAATTTGATTTTTTCGAAAACGTGTGGATTCGGACAAAAAGGATTAGTTTCTCATTAATCTGCACAATTTGGTTAATAGTTTATCACTTACAACATTTTGCAACGCTTTGCCATGCAAATGTACTGATCCACGAAACACAACTAGACTTGTTAAGCTCGTTCTAAAAATACACATAAACAAAACACGGTACAATTGGACAAAAACACATAACAACGACACAAACATTGGTAAACTATAGTTTAACATACCTGGACAATTGTTTTCCATATTTATTCACTTCGCTTTTGTGTAAACTTTCGCCAGAGCAAACAATCAAAGTCGCAAAATTTTTCCCGCCAATTTCATACAAAACAGGTGGTACATAATCAGCTGACTTTAACAGCGCGCAAGCAGAACAGTATTGCTCCACATGTTATAGTTTAATATTTTTTTATCTGGCTAGGGTTTTTAAAAATAAAAAATCAACAAATTTTTAAAATACTAAGCAAAAAAAAATTGACTTTATGCCAAAACTAACGGGAAAAAACCATAGTGCTGTGGGCCTTATGACACTGACATGCACCCATATGATATATGCACTGCGTGCAGCAATAAGACGGACCTGTACCAAGTTTCATCAAGATAGCTTAAAAACTGAGGGACTAGTTTTCATAGAAAAGACGGACAGACGGACATGGCTATATCGACTCTGCTCGTCGCCCTGATCAAGAATATATATATACTTTATGGAGTCTGTGATGCCTCCTTCAATGCATTACAAGCTTCGTGACAAAATTATAATACCTTCTGCAAGGGTATAAAAAATAAATAAGTAAACAGCTCAAGCGCGCTATTACGCTGACTCGAACTACGATCTCCCGTTTGCCTACTCGGCACCTCTACCACTTGATAACTTGAGAGAGAGAGGGCGAAAACTCACAACAACAAAAACCCATTGAATTAAATAATTGCGGATATCTTTCGTGTTTATTATTCGAACTTGAACAAATTTTCACGATGTAAGCATTGTTCGAGCCGAAACTCAAGTCTCTTGCCTGAGAATTGCTAGTGCAGACCCCATAAAGTATATATATTCTTGATCAGCATCAGCAGCCGAGTCGATGCCATGTCTGTCTGTCCGTCTGTCTGTCATTTTTTGTGTCACCTAGATCTCAGAGACTATAAGAGCTAGAGACACCAAATTTAAACTAAAATTAAATTTAACATGTATATCTATATCTCAATTTTGTTTTAGATTTTTGCCACGCCCCCGGAATCGAAATACAAAATTTCAAAGTCAAATTAAAAGAGCCCTTTTGATGCCAGCGTTTTAATTTTTGGTACACATATTATTCAATATTGTCCAAATCTTTCCTGAAAATTTCATCTTGACCGAAAACAGTATACAAATGTTACAAATGTTTAAAATTTCCAAATATGAACAACTAGCTCTCATATTCTAAAAAAATTAGGGACGTTAAACTTGGTAAGTTCGCTCATCTGTATCTTGCCCAAATCAAGTTGGCTTTAGAATTTCGCCACGCCTCATACTGGCCCCGAAAATTCCAAAAAGATTTTTAAATTGATAAAACACATTTCAAAGGCGAATTACAAAAGCACCTTTTATTCTAGCACCTTTTTGGTATGTATAGTACACATTATAGTCCGAACCTATCCTGAAAATTTCATCTAAATCGGATGATAAACGCGGAAGTTATTCAACTAATAATTTCACGAGCAAAATCAACTGATATCCAGTTCCAACCTATCCTATTTCGTCCAAATCGGAAGTTAATCAACTAACAATGTTACGGGCAAAATCAATCTCTGAAGTGGCGCCATCTAGGGAAATTTTTTGAAACTGAAATAATCTGTAGTAATCGCATTACACTCAAAAAGTACTGGGTCTCCTACTGTCGAGCTTGCTCTACCGTAGCTTATTGCATTTTTTCTCCAAAATCCCATTGCAGCGTAAATTTTTAAACAGCGAAATTGTAAATTCTCTATCTATATATGTATATTGACTGACTGATTGACCTATTCACTGAGTCGTCACGACCAAGAGGCTTAAGAAAGTCAGTTAAAATTTTCACACAACATAGCTGAGACTGTATTATCGTGGAATAAGACACGATTTTTTGATATTTTCACTGGAAGGTGTTATAATGGCGGGTCAATGGTCAAAATTGCTTAGTACGAAAATTATTTTTGTTTCTGAAGTTATCTTAACCACACTTACAGATTAAAAATGTCTTATTTATTATTATATTCTGTGAAAATTTGGTTAAGATCGGATGACTTTAACATATAGCTGCCAGAGGAAGAATTAAATGCAAATTAAAATTTTATAAGAAAAGCTTTGTTGTTTTTTGAGTTTTTGCAACCAAACTAACAGATTATGTATTTCTTACTCACTGTTACATTCTGTGATAATTTGGTCCAGTTCGGCACTGCAACATTCTGTGAAATTTTGGTCAAGATCGAATGACCATATCATATAGTTTTGTTGTTTTTTGAGATATTTCAACCAAACTCACTGATTATTTATATTTAACCATGTGTTACATTCTGCAAATATTTGGTCACGAACGGATGACTATATTATATATCATTTTTTTAGTTCAATTGCAAATACGCTTTCGCCTTTCTTACATAAAATTACAGATTGGTCCGGCTATGCTGAGAGAAGTATTCCTTATAGTATATTCACCCTATACAAATACGGATTAAGGAGGTGCAACAGCAGTTAGAGTGGGTAACCTTAGTAAATTTAGAAGAGTTTCAGTTGATATTGCAGCAACAATATTATTTTACGACGAATAGTTCATTTATTTAATAGAAGTAAAATTTAATTTAATTGTGAGTATATTCGTCAAAAAAAATACATACCAGAAGGCCAGTTGCTAAGAAAATATTGAATTATAGTTGTATGCTTTAGATGCAAATTGCCATCAAAATAAATACTTTATTGTAATAACTTGTCCATTACACTGTATTACTACACTGCACTTATGCACTGTACTACTCTAGAATCCCTGAACTACTGAAAGTTTAATAATCAATGCCATCGGAATTAACGCCAGTTAGCGTCAAAACCTTCACGCCTTTGTCCTCGTCAAGCTCATTGTTCGTAGGTGCCTCGCAGCTCGTGTCCTCCGTTGAACACGTATGACAATGGCAATTGATTGCTTCCATGTAATTGTATTTACGTATGTTATCATTCGCTTGGGGATGACAATTTCTTAGTACGGCCACTGATGGCTGGCGCTGAGCATGAACACAGACTGGATGAAAGGAACGTTTGTACGGAAATTTCCAGTCGGAGATTTCGCTTGAGTCACAACGTCCCCAACAGCTCCAGACACTCACATGATCCCAGCATTCGCGTCCTTGAAAATCCGACTGTGTTACTCTATAGGTGTATAAGCGACGATGGCACCCCAGTGGAGCAATTGTCGGTCCACTATAAACTGGTTGCAGATTCAAAAATTGTGCGCTGACCAAATGCAACAGCCACGATATTAGCAAAATTAAACGCAGTCTGTTAAAATATTGATATACTAACATTTGTGCTAGTGTTTTTTTTTCTCTGTTTGCTTACATTAATGAAGCCATTGGTTTGTTTTGATGGATAACCTTTGTTCTTTCTCTTAAAACGATGTTGCACCTGCCGCAGTCAGATACGTTGTGTTGCGCGCTTTGATTTATCATTATATTTATACAAAGTTGTGTTCCTAATGACGTCTGCTTTTGGTCGTCATCGAGTCTGCGCAGTGTTTAATATGGCTTTTAATTTTAATAAACTTGAGATTTAAATATTAAATGCGCAAGCAATTTGAATTCAAATTTAGTATTCAAAACAAATTTAAAACAAAAACCAAAAGGATAATAGAAAAATATATCGTTCAGTCGGGAGAGCCCGACAGTAGAATACCCCGGGGTAGTAGAGAACGCCACTCCAATTTTCTATTAATTATATTTGTGTTTCGTATTTGTGCTGTCTGTTTTGTATTTAAAAGTCTTAGCAACAATGAGCACGGTATTTTCAAAATAACTAAATAAAAAAATATATCATTCAGTCGGGAGAACCCGACAGTAGAATACCCCGGGGTAGTAGAGAACGCCACTCCAATTTTCTATTAATTATATTTGTGTTTCGTATTTGTGCTGTCTGTTTTGTATTTAAAAGTCTTAGCAACAATGAGCACGGTATTTTCAAAATAACTAAATAAAAAAATATATCATTCAGTCGGGAGAGCCCGACAGTAGAATACCCTGAGGAGGTAGAGAACGCCACTCAAATTTTCTATTAATTATATTTGTGTTTCGTATTTGTGCTGTCTGTTTTGTATTTAAAAGTCTAAGCAACAATGAGCACACTATTTTCAAAACGACTAAATAAAAACTTAAAAAACAATTTTTAAATGTATAACAAATATTAACAAAAAAAAAATTAAGAATTTAAGCCAGCTTTTACTGTGATTCGAACCATGAACTCCCGTTTACCGACGTGGCACCTATATCACTCTACTTGTAAGAGAGAGGGAGAGAGGGCGAAAACTCACTCTAACACAGCACGCAGATGTATATACACGCATATGTATATATGTATATGTAAATGCTTCAACGAACGAGCAAATAAGAGAGAGCGTAAACTCACAGCAAAAACTACACATTAAATTTAGGAATTAAATAATTGCGGATATCTTCCGTGTTTATTATCCGATCTTGATCAAATTTTCACGATGCATCCATTTCAGTACAAGTATTGTTCCTGCCCAAGCTCAAATCTCTAGCTTGTTAATTGCCTGTGCTATCCTTTTTTCACTTTGTGGGCGAAGGGGGCGTGGCATCCAAAATTTAAAACAAACTTGATCTGCGTGCAAGTATAAGAAGTCTTCATACAAAATTTGGAGTTCCTAGGTCTTACCATCTCTGAGATCTTGTTACTTACACGGACATACAGACGGACAGACGGACATGGCTATATCGACTCAGCTTCTGGCCCTGATCAAGAATATATATACTTTATGGGGTCTGCCACGCCTCCTTCTGCCTGTTACATACTTTTTTTTTTGAACAAACTTAATATACCCTCTCAGGGTATAAAAAATTAAAAAAATGTATTAAGCTACGTTGGAGCAAGCTCGCAGTGGGAGACCCTGTACTTTTTGAGTGCAAAGCGATCACTACAGATTGTTTCAGTTTCAAAAAATTTCCATAGATGGCGCCACTACGAAGATATCAGTTGATTTTAGCCGTAACATTGTTAGTTGAATAACTTCCGCGTTTATTATCCGATTTGAATGAAATTTGCAGGATAAGTTCAGACCATGGTTCGAATCCCACTAAAAGCATGCTTAAATTATATAATTTTTTAGACCCTGTACCTTAAAAAAGTACAAATGGGCGTAACAGGCAGAAGGAGACGTGCCAGACCCCATAAGGTATATATATTCTTGATCAGCATCAACAGCCGAGTCGATATAGCCATGTCCGTCTGTCCCTTTTTTCAGTAACTATATCTCAGAGAGACACCAAATTTGGCATGTATGTACATCTATATCTTGCATTGAACGAGTTTGTTTTAGATTTTTGACATGCCCACCTCCGCCCCAGCAAATTAAAATTCGAAATTTCCAAGTTGCATTACAAGACCACCTAGAATGTATAATTCAGACTATGGTCCGAACATATCCTGCAAATTTCATCTAAATCGGATGATAAACGCGGAAGTTATTCTACTAACAATGTTACGGGTAAAATCAACTGATATCTTCGTAGTGGCGCCATCTATGGAAATTTTTTGAAACTTAAACAAACTGTAGTGATCGCTTTGCACTCAACAAGTAAAGGGTCTCGTACTGTCGAGCTTGCTCTACCGTAGTTTAAGACATTTTTTTTTTCTTTAGCAAATTTAATATACCCCCGGGGTATAAAACTAAAAAAAAATTAAATGAATACTTGAAAAAATATAGCGCAAGCTAACTTTGCTGCGCAAAAGTTTGGATACCCTTGCAGGGCCCTGTATATGCCGTCCGATTTTTTACAAAATTTCTTTAATGTTGATTCCGATCAGATCGTTCCAATGGCAGCTATATGATATAGTTGTCCGATTTGAACCAAATTTGGTAAGGATGTATAAAACTGTGTTAAACACATAATGTGTTAGTTTGGTTGAGATATCTGAAGAAACAAACAAGCTTTTATACTAAATGTTGTTTCCAAACCTATCGTTCCTATGGCGGCTATATGATATAGTCATCCGATCCGGCCTGTTCCGACATATGTACTACGTGCAGCAAAAAGACGGATCTGTACGTAGCTTCATCAAGATAGCTTTAAAACTGAGAGACTAGTTTGCATAGAAACAGACGGACAGACAGTGAAGCCTCTGCGCTTGTTCTTAAAAAAAAAATAAAAAAAAATATAAATAATTGTTACTGGGATTTGAACAACGATCTCCTGTCTGCCTACTCGGAACCTCTACTACTTGACAATTTGAAAAAGAGGGAGAGAGGGCGAAAACTCACAACAACAAAAACCCATTGAATAAAAAAATTAAATAATTACGTTTATCTTCCGTGTTTATTATCCGATCTTGATAAAATTTTGTTCGTGCCAAAGCTCAAGTCTGTACATTGATAATTACTAGAGTTATTGTTTTTTTCATATTGCGGGTGAAGGGGGCGTGGCATCCAAAATTTGAAATAAACTTGATCTGCGTGCGTACTTCATCGGGTCTGCCACGCCTCCGTCTGCCTGTTACATATTTTTTTTTAACAAAATTATTATACCCTCGGGGTATAAAAATAACAACAAAAACATAAAAATTCAAAAAAAAAATATAGATGAGCCCAGCTCTAAATTAAGTAATAAAGTGGAAATCACTGAGTCCTCAAATTCGGTATCGGCAGTGAAAATAAATTCTGGCCCTTGCTCGTCTCTTCAACAGGAGATGGTCACCAAGCCAACCTGTTCTTCCCAAATACAGGAGGTGGTTAGCCTACGGCCAGCTCCACACGCCAAGAAGACGAGGGTGTAGATTTGGCGATCTTTTGCTCAAATTGGATGTATGATGGTATCAAGGCAACATTAAGGTCCTAGCCTGCGATGATGAGACATCGGCAGAACTCTACAAGACGCCAGTTTCCAAAGCCGGGGAGGTCTATCTCGGAGCCAAATTGGTGGCGGTCGACTGGAGCGACATCCTGGTAAGGCCAAGGGCACGGCTGTGGATACCAGCCTTGATTAAGGAGCCGTATCCCAAAATTGCTCCAGAGATGCAACCCCTGCCTTCCCACACAGGACTGGAAGGTGGTCAAGCTGGAGGAGATGCAAGGGGCAGTTAACCAGGCGGTGATTATTCTATACAAGGAATCACTGGCCCCTATTGGCTCCATTAAGGTGTACAAGTCGGATGTAGCCACGGAGAAGTGTCCTGACAGCAAGCCAGCTGTCGAGAACATCTCCTCAGAGATTGAAGCTCCAGAGCACCCGAAGCTAGAAGGGTACGCCTCGGACACGCCCACCATCAGGAGGGACCTGAAGGCGTTATGTCGGCTAGCCGATATGGAGGCCACCTCATCGGACGAGGAGGATGCGAATAAGACAGTAGTGGAGGCCAATTTTTCAGATCTCGATAAGACTTCTGCAGATCAAACTCCACCACTGTAAGGTAGCATTTGCTGCACTTTTGCTCCGTGGCAATGTTTCTGGAATCGGGACCCCAGATTTTAAGCTGTTAATGCCTGAATCGCAAGGTAAAATTAGAACCTGCAGTCTAGCAAACAAGCACTTTTGTATTTTCTTCCTCTCCTCTCCTTCTTCCTCTCCTCTCCTTCTTCCTCTCCTTAATTTCAGCAACGAAGACAACACTGCGGAAAGCCTGGAGCTCCAGCAAGCTCAGATAAGGCTGCTCTCTAGCTGCATGGCCTATGACCATGTAGACCCCTCCAGAAGACAGCGTGAGAAGCCTCATAAAATACTGTGAAATAAGGCAAATTGGCCTCATTGACGCACACCATACCCAGTGGGGTAGTACCAACACAAATGTAAGGGGTGAGTTAATACTAGAGTATATTCTTGGCATGGATCAGCTGATCTATAACAAAGGAAACGATCCTACTTTTATAATTAATAGTAGAAAAGATTCAGGAATGGAAAGTATGCTAAATATGAACTATCCACAACCGAACCGGCTTGCCAATGCCAGTAAAACGAACTGGCCAAAATACCATAGCTTACTTTCAGAAGGTATCCCTGTGCACCCTCCAGAGGGTCCGCATACCATATGTAATCTCCTGTCTCACTGAGGCATGTAACTCTGCAAGCAAAGCTTCTTGCCCAGTAAGCAAACCAAAAGGAAAGCAACATACAAGAAGGCCACAAGGCGAGTCAACAGAATCTCTTGGCGTAATTTCTGCTCAGATGTAGAATCATCTTCTGAGGCTGACAGATTGAAGAAAATCCTCTCTAAGACCAACCCCACACTAGGGTACATTAAGCCAGCAGATCAGACATGGACAAAGTCGAGCGAAGATTCGCTTGACGTTCTTCTCTGCACGCATTTTCCAGGATGCACACAAGATGAACTATCATACCTACCACTGGGTGAAGTACCCATTAAATTATCTCTTCTCAGCAAGAGGAATCAAAATGGGCGATAAACAGTTTTCCGCCGTATAAATCGCCTGGTTCAGACGATATTACTCCTGCTAAACTAATTCACGCAGGACCAATAGCCACAAATTGGCTGCAAAAAATCTTCCTAGAAATGTACAGAATAGGATACATCCCCGATACTTGGAGAGTTTCAAAAGTAGTCTTCATTCCGAAAGCCGGAAAGGCATCTCATACTTCACCAAAGGACTTTAGACCTATAAGTCTATCCTCCTTTATGCTGAAGACCCTTGAGCGGCTCCTGACCTTGCATTTAAGGACAAGCATTCCGCCAACACTCCTTTCCAACAGCCAGCATGCGTATAGGCAAGGTAGATCCACGGAGACGGCTCTCTATTCGGTTGTCTCCGCCGTTGAAAAATCACTATGGTATAAAGAATATGCCTTATTCCAGCATTCCGTCAACACTCCTTTCCAACAGCCAGCATGCGTATACGAAAGGTAGATCACGGAGACGGCTCTCCATTCGATTGTCTCCGCCGTTGAAAAATCACTATGGTATGAAGAATATGCCTTATTCCAGCATTCCGTCAACACTCCTTTCCAACAGCCAGTATGCGTATAGAAAAGGTAGATCCACGGAGACGGCTCTCCATTCGGTTGTCTCCACCGTTGAAAAGTCACTATGGTATAAAGAATATGCCTTATAGCCTTTCTAGACAAAGACGGAGCTTTCAACAATGTCACTCCGGATGCCACCACCGGTGCGCTGGCGAGTCTGAGGGTCGATGGCCGGCGAGTGGGAGTGATAAATCAATTGCTTGCAAGCTGGATTGTATCGTCTTCACTTGGCTCATCCACTTCAGGCAGACATATCAGTAGAGGTAGAGGAACCCCCCAAGAGGGTGTTCTATCTCCTTCCTATGGAACATTGCAGTAAACGAACTGCTCTGCGACATAGAGGGAGAAGGATGTCAGGTGGTCGTCTACGCAGATGACGTTGCAGTATTTTCACTGCTAAATATCCCCAGACACTTTGTGATCTAATGACAAGCAGACTAAGAAAGTTGGTCACTTGGGCAGAAAAAAGTGGTCTGGGGATCAACCCTGAAAAAACGGAACTAATTCTCTTCTCCAGGAAATATAAAATCCCAAAACTACTACCTCCAATACTAAAGGTCTCCAACCTCTCCTTCAGCGAAAGCGCCAGATACTTAGGTCTAGTTCTGGATAGGAAGTTGGACTGGAACCTAAACATTCAAGAGCGCAGCAGGAAAGCAATAGATGCTCTCTACACCTGCAGGAAAGCTATAGGACATAAGTGGGGCATGTCTCCATATATTGACTGTATACAGCGATAGTTAGACCAATCCTTCTGACGGGATCTTAGACACAATCGAGCACATAGAAACACCCTTCACAGTACTTATACCCAACAGGGAAGAATGGGAAAATGATACTGCAGACTACGCTGGAGCCATAAACTTCTACACAGACGGGTTCAAGTTAGACAGTAGAGGGGGTGGGGGAGTATACTTCCAAGAGCTGCACCTAAATCTGTCCTTTAGACGTCCCGATCTTTGTAGTGTCTTCGAAGCTGAAGTAGCTATATCGAAGCTAAAAATAAACCATTAAGCAAACTACGAGACTAAAATACTGAGGCGACAGGCATAAATATATATAGTGATAGTCAAACAGCCCTCAAATCCCTTTTAGCCATGACAACCAAGTCGAGCTCAGTCACTAATTGTCGCAAATCTCTAAACGACATCGCGGAGCAATTTGATATAAGCCTTATATGGGTGCCGGCCACCGAGATATCATAGGCAATTGTATTGTTGATGAACCCGCTAGACGAGGCACGACTGATCCTCTCCTTCCAGATAATGAGGCAATCTGTATGCCCCTGGCAACTTGCAAGCTCATCCTCCAAACTCATTCAAACCATATCGCCAGTAGGCTTTTGAAAAATTCTCTCATCAGCAGAATAGCAAGGCAGACCTGACCGAATATAAACCAAATACGCTCTATCAAACTTTGCAAGCTAGGTAGAATGGACTGCTCGGCAGTAATCCGGGCCAGCACAGGACACTGGATAATAGGTACTCGCGCGCGAAGGCTTGATACCCCCTACAACTACTTCTGCAGAAGTTGCAGAGATGAAGTAGAGGAGGAGTCTCCGGAGCACTTCTTCTGCCACTGCCCGGCCTTGAGACCTTGAATTAAACACTTCCCCAACAGGCGAACTAGCACCGAGTAGCCCGCGAAAAACAGGCCAGTCAACAAACTGGACCCCCCTGTACAACATTTACATTACCCACAAATTGGCAATTTTAGGGAGCGATCCTTGGTATCCCAATGGGCCCAAATGTGGCCTATTCGTGTCCATCGACAGCCATCATAACCTATCCTAACAAACATGATGCCAAGAGGTATAAGGGAGTCAAAGCTGTGGCCTGTGCCTTATGATTCCGCACTGACACGGTTCGCGGTTTTGGGGAACTTTGGCCTGGTACAAGGATAGACGTCGTTCCCATGGATCAGGTCCCTGAGCTCTGTGTCATTAAGGTTTAGATCCCACCTCCAATTATGAAGGATCCATCCATAATATGATCAAGTGTCAAAATGAGCACTACAAAACCGGGGATTGGACAATCAAGCGAGGTTTGGCCCGTGACAAGGAAAACGGCAAGAAGCTCTGGAACAGCATTGATCTAGAATCCAATAGCCAGTTCCTGCGGAAGCAAGGTAAACTGAAGTTTGAGATTGGGTTGTCTACGGGCATTCATTCCCAAAGGCTTTAAAGGAGGAATGATAGGTCAACCGGAGAGAATTAACGTGGTGCAGATTAATCTGCATCATTCGAGGGTTCCTTCTATCGAGCTACTGCGGTTTATGAACAAGGAGGGGTGGATGCGGCTCTCATCCAGGAAGCCTGGATCGTAGGTGGAAGGGCTTGTTGATTGGGTTCTTGCGGATACCACCTCCTTGTCCCACTTACTGTGGGTATGTCTAGAGCCTGTATCATGGAAAGAGCCGACCCTAATGTTCTTTTTTCCTCTCGTCACAGCAATTGAAACCTGACGGTAGAACTATGCGACCGTAGGAACGGGCCCAACCTATACCTGGCATCGGCATATCTACCCTATGAAGGTAAAAATTCACCCTCGGAGAACGTCAAAGCCCTCATTGAGCATACGCAGAATGATGGTATCGATGTTATCCTTGGATGCGATGCAAATGCTGACCACACCTTACGGGAAGTAAGGACATAAACGAGGACGTTGCTCGAGTTCGTACTGTTTACGAGTCTAAATGTGTGTAACCGGCAACCACATTCTCTCATAAAAGATGACTGGCATTCATTCTTTGACCACTACAGGATAGTGTTCGACGTAAGATAGGATCGGGTGGACAAATCACCCTTCAGGAACCCAAGAAAAGCAGACTGGGTCAAGACGACTCCATAACAGGGCAAAGGTTAGGAGCTGTCAGGTAGACTGTATAGCCTACCACCTAAGTTTCAAAAATTTTAAGAGAAAATGTAGGAAGGCCAAAAAAGAGAGGGCTGCTTTCTTTGAAGATCTCACCAGGACTACTGAAGCGTCCAGACTTCGAAGGTTACTGGCAAAAGATCCGGCCAAACCAGATCTACTGTGTGACCTGAACGGCAATTTTGCAAAAGACAGCCGGGAGTCTCTTCTATTCCTTATGAACACTTACTTCCCAGGGTGCCTGAAAGCAGGGAGATGGGGAAAGAGATGGACATGGAGAATAGGGCCATCATAAACGACATAGTTAATGAAGAGAAGAGAAGCTGGGCTATTGGGTCATTCCAACCTTACAAATCTGCAGGATTGGAGGACATCAGACCAATCATGTTGCAAGCGGTGTGCAAACACCTCTTACCATGGCTCCTACAAATCTTCAAGGGTTGCCTCACAAAAGGTTATGTACCAAAGGGTTGGAGAGAAGTGAGAGTGGCATTTATTCCCAAAGCAAGAAAGTTAAACCACTGCTCACAAAAGGACTACAGACCCATCAGTCTTTCATCGTTTTTACTTAAAACGCTGGAGCGACTCCTGGATCTGTACCCATCAGTCTTTCATCGTTTTTAATTAAAACGCTGGAGCGACTCCTGGATCTGTACCTCAGGACAAAGTTGACACCCCAAGCACTTAGCGGAGCTCAACATGCATGAGGTGGTGAGAGCAGTCGAGGGTAGTCTGCAGAGAAAGGAGTTTGCGTTGGCGGCATTTCTCGACATAGAGGCTGCCTTCAACAACGTCAAGATCAAGTCAATAACGGCAGCTTTTGTGAAAATTAACTCACACCCGAAGATCACTCAATGGCTTAGCAACATGCTTGGCTGCAGAATGATCAACGCCCAACCTCCACAATTGTAAGAAAGGCCATTAGGGCACTCTGCAGGGTAGAGTAATATCTTCCCTGTTGTGGAATATCGTCATCAATGTCCTTCTGTAAGAACTAAAGAATCAAGGGTGCAGAGTAACATCCTATGCAGATGATCTGGTCTTACTAATAACAGGCAAGTTTTTGCCTACAATTAGTAATCTCTTGTACACTGTCATGGCCCTAATCCTGCGATGGGTAGAGCGGAACGGTCTTGGGGATAGCCCACAGAGCCCGAACTAGTTCTGTTCACTAGGAAATATAAGATACCGAGCTTTAGACACCCAACTTTGGAAGGAACTCAGCTCAAACTCTCGATAGAGGCAAAGTAATCCTTGACTCTAAATTTTCTAGGAAGAGAAACTCGGAGAAGGTGATGAAAAAGGCTCTACAGGCCTTCTTTATATGTAAGAAAATGTTTGGGAAAAGATGTGGGCTGCAGCCACGTATCATTCTTTGGTTCTGCACTGCAGTCGTAAGGCCCATTCTCACCTACGGGGCACAGGTATGGTGGAAGGTGACTTGCACCAACTCCCATCTGCTAAACCTGCGTACGGTACAGAGAATCGACTGCTTGGGTGTAACAGGATGAGTTCGTTCTACCCTCTAGACCCGATAGGAATTTTCCTTAAGCACACGGGCGCAAGTAGTGCTGGCAGGTTATATGCGCTTGGACTCCTTAAGCCAAGTGCCACAGGCCACAGCGCTATTCTACACTTGGTAGGAACTATAGCTGAGGCCGAGGAAGGTGACTATTGTGTCCCGGAAATGGGAATTTTCCTTAAGCACACGGCCGCAAGGAGTGCTGGCAGGCTATATGCACTTGGACTCCTTAGGCCAAGTGCCACAGGCCACAGCGCTATTCTACACTTGGTAAGAACTATAGCTGAGGCCGAGGAAAGTGACTATTGTGTCCCGGAACTCAAATGGGAAGACAGGTTCATAACTGTACTCCCGGGTAGGACAGAATGGCAGAAAGAAACCCCACTGGGGCGGAACGAGCAGTCAGTCTATACAGATGGTTCGAAGAAGAGGGAAGGCACAGGATCTGGGGTCTACCCCGGTGACCTGGATGCAAAGCTCTCCTTTCGACGCCCAGATTGGTGCACTGTGTTTCAGGCGGAGGTATATGCTGTCTGAGCCACAGCCAGCAGCATTCAATCAGACTCGTCTGGGTGCCGGGACACATGGGGGTGTCGGGCATATCCTCTCCAAACTCACAGGAGCGGGGATGATGATGGTTTATAGGTACTGGGTGAAAACAATAGGGTGCGAGATTTTATCGGCACTATGGCCAAGTTACAATCAAAAGCGCACATCTACTCACCTACACTTTAGCAACAACAGGATTTGGAAGTTGACAGGGGTCGTAACAGGGCACTGCAACATTGGCAGGATGGCGCTACCAAGACTTCTGTCGTAGCTGCGGTAAGGCATATGAAACAAAGCGTGTCCAACACCTACTTTGCGACTGCGCTGCACTTGCTAGAAGGAGATCCCGATTCTTTGGGAAACCTTTCTTTGAAGAACTGGGCGGTCTCTCAGAAGTGCGTTTGAAATACCTAGCACTCTTTCTGGACTCCACAAAGTGGTTCCAAGGACGTGCTCAGCCCACAGGAGCTGCTTAACGAAATCCAGACAAGAAACCCTTTACTTCATAAATCCCTTCAACTCCCTCCCTCCTCATTCCTAATCCTACACTGATAGAAAAAACGTTGTAAGCTTCACTATTTATAGGTTGATTCAAATTTTTTTCGTCTTGATTCTCTACCAAACACAAAATTTTTTGACCGGAAGTGTGTAAACTTGATTTCTGGTCAAATATGCACATATTTAATTTTATTTGATGTTATTGTTTTATTAAAATGGGTTATTAATTTTAAATTTATTTACATTACCGATTTGTTTACTAGAACATTATTATATACTTTATAAATATCCAAGTTTACGTGGGATCCGAGGAACTCAGCTTCAGAGTCTGCAACTCTACCCAGTGCGCTACAATGAAAAAAAGCTTTGGTGTGCTAAAATACCAATATTTTCTGCATAGAAAGACGCAGGAGTTGTGGGTTCGAGTCCCCATGCATCCATGGTCTTTAAATTTTATACCCTTGCAGAGGGTATTATAATTTTGTCACGAAGTTTGTAACTCATTGAAGGAGCCCTCACAGACCCCATAAAGTATATATATTCTTGATCAGGGCGACGAGCCGAGTCGATATAGCCATGTCCGTCTGTCTGTCTGTCTGTCTGTCTGTCTGTCTCTATGCAAACTAGTCTCTCAGTTTTGAAGCTATCTTGATGAAACTTGGTACAGTTCCGTCTTTCGCAGCACGCAGTACATATGTCGGAGCCGGCCAGATCGGATCACTATATCATATAGCTGCCATTGGAACGATCGGTTCGGAATCAACATTTACTATGAAAAACCTTTTTGTTGCTTAAGATATCTTAACTAAACTCATACATTGTGTGTTTGGTATAGTTTTATGCATCCTGACCCAATATGGTTCAAATCAGACAACTATATCATAAATCTGCCACAGAAATGATCGGTTCGGAATTAACATTTAGTACGAAAAACTTTTTTGATTCTTAAGACATCTTAACCAAACTCACAGATAGTCTATTTGGTATAGTTCCTAACAGTCTGACCAAATTTGGTTCAAATCACACAACTATATCATATAGCTACCTTAGGAACGATCGGTTCGAAATCAACCACTAACAAATTTTGTAAAAAATGGACGGTTTATACAGACCACTGTAAGGGTAACCAAACTTTGGCGCGCCAAAGTTAGCTTGCGCTATATTTTTATACCCCGGGGGTAAATTAAGTTTGTTAAAAAAAGTATGTAACAGGAACAAGGAGGCGTCGCAGACCCCATAAAGTTTATATATTCTTGATCAGGGCGAGAATCTGAGTCGATATAGCCATGTCCGTCTGTCCGTCTGTCCGTGTAAGTAACCAGATCTCAGAGATGGTAAGACCTAGGAACCAAATTTGGTTTGAAGACTTCTTATACTTGCACGCAGATCAAATTTATTTCAAATTTTGGATGCCACGCCCCCTTCGCCCACAAAGTGGAAAAAAAGGATAGCACAGGCAATTAACAAGCTAGAGATTTGAGCTTCGGCAGGAACAATACTTGTACTGAAATGGATGCATCGTGAAAATTTGATCAAGATCGGATAATAAACACGGAAGATATCCGCAATTATTTAATTCTTTAATCTAATATGTTGTTGTTGCTGTGAGTTTACGCTCTCTCTTATTTGCTTATTCGTTGAAGCATTTACACATACATATATACATATGCATGAAAGCGCGCGCTGTGTGAGTGAGTTTTCTCCCTCTCTCTTTCAAGTAGAGTGTTAAAGCTGCCACCTAGGTAGACAGGAGATCATGGTTCGAATCCCAGTAAAACCATGCTTAAATTCTTTAATTTTTTTTTTTTAAATATTTGGTTTACATTTAAAAATTGTTTTTTATGTTTTTATTTAGTTATTTTTAAAATAACGTGCTCGTTGTTGCTTAGCCTTTTAAATACAAAACAGACAGCACAAATACGAAACAGAAATATAATTAATAGAAGTTTTGAGTGGCGTACTCTACTACCCCGGGGAATTCTACTGCCGGGATCTCCCGACAGAATGATAAATTTATATTATTTTTAATTTTTTTCAAATTAATATACTGTTAAACTTGTTAAATATTATACCTAATTTGGAATTTCTCTTTCTAATATGCACTTTGTAGATTCAAATATTTTATATATTAGAATTGAATATAGAAATATTTGAATCAATTTATTTTTAGCATTTGTTCAAATACTTTTCATATAAGTTCCAATATGCTACTATGTTTTTAGTTGAATCAAAGCATTATATATTTGATTCAATATGATTTTTGGGAATTTCAAGTCAAATATAAACATGTTTGATTTTACAGCGCATTTTTTTATCATTGTACAGTTTATCAGATACCACAATGGGCCCTTGCGGCCTCTGGGTGCTCTCGGCCGAGCCGTCTGCTTAACCTAACCTAACCTAGGGCTTTGTGGTTATTATAGAAAATTCATTCTAGGTTTCGTTCAAATTGTAAAACCAATTATGCTAAAACTAAGAAGAATGCAACTGTTGATATAAAAAAACAATGATTACATCGCAGAATTCGAAAAGTTAAAACTACTCATCACTTCAGATCCGATCCTAATATATTCCAATTTTTAAAAAAGTGTTTTCAATAACTGTTAATGCAAGTAATTTTGCTATAGGTGCAGAATTTTCGCAAAATCACAAGCCAATATGCTATACATGTAGAATGCTAAACGAACATGAAATAAACTATTCAGTAATGGAAAAGGAACTTTTAACTATTGCTTGGGCCATTAAATACTTCAGGTCGTATCTTTCGAGATCCTTAGTGCTCATAAGCCCTTTATATGGCTGAACAATGGTAAAGAACCAACCATGAAATTGCAAAGATTGAAAAGAAACTAAATGAGTTTGATTATGACATCAATTATATATACGGTAAAGAATATTATGTAGCAGACGCTGTATAAAAATTTAAATTGGACTAAAATTTATTTGCAGAAACCCTTAATAAGTAGCACAGCACCAACTATACATAGCGCATAAGAATACATTTTTATATATGTTTCAATTACTGAAAGACCACTTATTTACTATAACACGCAAATTGAATTTATTACAAATAATTTCAAAGAAATAAATGTGATAAGCTATTTTCGTAAAACTCAAATACAAATAAGATATAAACAAATGACAAACACCTATGCTAAAGAATATATTTAAGAATATTTGTGTACAAAGAAAAGCGTAATATAATAACGAATCCGAATTTATAATTTTCCAAACTGCTTTTGTAGAAATAATCAGTCTACTAAGATCGAAACAGATATCAAATCAAATGCAGAATTTAGAGAATTCGTCGTCGAAAGTCATAAAGGACTATTGCATTCAGGTATAAAAAGGCTTAAGCTCTTTTTTTTCTAAAGAAAAGTATTATTATCCAGATTACCAAAACTTAATACATAATTTTATCAATGAATGACGAACTTGTAACATTACTTAAACATAGCATTGAAAGACAAAGTTAGCCTTTGAATTAACTCCAGAAACATTCAATCCAAGAGATTAATTTTTATATGGTAGATAATCTAAATTTGCTTTATTTATCGAAGTTAGAAGTAGAGATTGGTTAGAAGCCAAAAGAGCATATCCTAAAATTTTTAATGAAATGGGAAAACCAAAAGAAATAAATGAAGTTAAAGATTCGGCATTTATGTGCTCCGCATTACGAATATGGTTAAAGTCGAAAGAAGTTGACATAAATATCACAACAAATAAATTCCGAATTTCTGACTTTGAAAGATTCCATCAAACGGATAATAAAATGCTTAGAATCATATATACTGAATCAGATCCAGAAAATAAATTAGTTAGGCTCGAAATAATACTTTACACACATAGTCATAAAGCTAAGCACAACACAACAGGTAGAACACCAGCAGATATTTTCACATATGTAGGAACCCCAGAATATAACACACAATAAAATAACACAAACCATATAGCTAAAACTAAATGAAAAACGTAAAGAATTCGAAATTGATACTAATTGCAGACAATCACCATTAGTACGTTCCAAATCAACAAACCCGTTTAAAAAGACAGATAACTTAAAACAACTCGATGAAAATCCGCTACAAATAAAAGTTTAGGAAGAAGAAGAAAACTAATAAGACCCAATATGATATTTCCAGATCATCACTAACTGACAACCCAAACCAGGAAACCACAACATAAAATATTACTATTTTTAATCGCATTCTTAGTAACATATTTTATTCATTAAGACAATGGCTAAAACCTAGAAGTAAGCGCGATCCAAACAAAAAATGGTTAACCTATATTTACAACAGAATTTATAAATCTACCAATAAATTATGAATACCATTATTTAATTTTTCACCTTACAAAAATTGAAGATACTTACAACAATTTAACGACAGAAAAGCTGCAAAAAGAAATGAATGACAAACGAATAGTAAAACGAAATAAAAGAGGACTAATAAATATTATGGGAACATTAAATAAATACTTATATAGCACATTAGATCAGAAAGATAAATTTTTGGAAATAAAATACGTTGAGCCTAATATAATGTTACCTACAACTAAAATGCTTGAATAGAGAAAAATGTAATAAAAGCATTTAATTGTTCAGTTTAATTAGAGGAAATATTAACCACAAGTACTCTTGTAGATTACATACAAACCTTTTAACTTGATAACGTAACTAAACTGGAAACACTTTCCTATATTCAAGCAAAAGAAATTGTACAGGAACAAAAAAAACATTACAATACATTTTAAATCATAACTTTAACAACACTTACAATTTTTATAATCACACTTTTACTATATTTTGGCTATAAGTATAGAAGTATACCACAAAAAATAATTGTTTAGGAAACAAACAGAAAGTGCTCATTATCAAATGTGTGCTTTTAAATCCAATATCAAATTAAAATGAAAAGATTGTAATTGAGCTCCAACTAACATTATATCCTAAGATAAATGCTTGAGGACAGGATTGAGAAGTAACATACTATATGTTTTCCACATAAGGCCGGAGCGCAAAACACTTTTTTTATTTTTTGATTTCTCGGGTGCGGAATTGTTGACCCTCTTTAAAATAATGATGTGGGAAATAAATCAGCTTTTTCGGAGCCCATCCTGAGGTGGCGCAGCGGCGTTCGTTTTTAAAAAACAACTGAAAATCGTAAAATTTGAGGGAAAATTTTAAATAAAAGCATAACATAATCTTTTTCCACATAATGCATTTAGGATTATGAATAGAATAGAGTTCCCTTTAATTACCCTTTACGCAACAACATCACCGATTGCATTGATTGCAATTCTCTTTTGTTCCTTTTTTATTTGCATCCGTATTAGTTTTAGAGAGAGATGATCAAGATAAGAGAGTCAGTCGACGCCGAGAGTTGCAAGCAGCAACATTGATTTTTTCAGTAAAGTCGTTCTAATGTGTTCAGCCCAAGAAGTGGTCAATTTAATTTAGTAAACATTCATTAATATTGTTAGGCAACGAATTTCTTATAACAATCCTTTTAATAAACATTTTTATTCGTAATTCCTACAAATTCTGGGGGCTCGTCCGGGAAAGAGACACAACTTCCTTACGAAAGTATGAGTAAGCATACATAAAAGTGAATAATAATAAATTAAATTGAAAAAATATATTCAGTCGGAAGATCCCGACAGTAGAATACCCTGAGGTAGTAGAGAACGCCACTCAATTTTTATATTAGTTATATTTGTGTTTCGTATTTGTGCTGTCTGTCTTGTATTTAAAAGTATAAGCAACAATGAGCACGTTATTTTAAAATAACTAAATAAAAACATAAAAAAAAACAATTCTAATTGTATAACAAAAATTAAAAAAAAAAAATATTTTAAAGAATTTAAGCATGCTTTTACTGTAATTCGAACCCAGGTCTCCCGTATGACAACGTGGCGGCACCTCTATCACTTGATAACTTGAAAGAGAGAAAGAGAGAAGGCGAAAACTCACAACAACAACACATTAAATTAAAGAATTAAATAATTGCGGATATCTTCCGTGTTTATTATCCGATCTTGATCAAATTTTCACAATGCATCCTTTCCTATTCAAGTATTGTTCGTGCCAAAGCTCAAGTCGAGTTAGGTATTGTGGGCGAAGGGGGCGTGGCATCCAAAATTTGAAATAAACTTGATCTGCGTGCAAGTTTAGGAAGTCTTCATACCAAATTTGGTGTTTCTAGGTCTTACCATCTCTAAGATCCTTTCGTTCATACGGACGGACAGACGGACATGGCTATATCGACTCAGCTTGTCGCCCTGATCAAGAATATATATACTTTATCCCCCTATCCTGCAATTATTCAAATCGGATGATAAGCGCGGAAGTTATTCAACTAACAATGTTGCGGGCAAAATCAACTGATATCTTCATAGTGGCGCTATCTATAGAAATTTTTTGAATTTGAAACTTTCTGTAGTGATCGCATTGCACTCAAAAAGTACAGGATCTCCTACTGTCGAGCTTGCTCCACCGTAGCTTAATGCAATATCTTTTGCTAAAATTTGTATACCATATCTTGGAGCAGAACAATGGACACGAGATCTATTTTAGCGTTGACTGTCCCTCTGTTGAAGAACAAACTTAGCGAATTATCATTAAGTACGGATGGAAGAAAGAGCATATTGCAGGATCGACTCCTTGATCATTATGGGTTGACTGATGCTGATGTAGCCGAAGTGGACGATGATGTTGAAAACGAGGTTAGGTCAGTTAGTTCCATTAGCCAATATCATGAGGCGGCTAATAATACATTTTCAAAGTTCACATTAAGAGATATTATGGATAGTGTTTCTTCATTCTCCGGGTTAGCACAGGAAGATGTAAACCATTGGCTAAACGAGTTTAAAGATGTTTCCATGACGGTGGGATGGAATGACCTACAAAAATACATCTATGCTAAGCAACTATTAAAAGGAGCAGCCAAGCTTTTCATTAGAAGTTCGACTGGTATTCAAGGGTGGTCTAAACTAAAAGCAGAGTTGAAGAAAGAGTTTGGAAAAGAGTTGTGTTCCGCAGAAATATATAGAATGTTAAGACTTAGACGAAAAGCTTCAAATGAGACCAATATGGAATTCTTGTATAGTCTGATGGAAATAAGTAAGCCAATAAAGTTGGAAGAGCAAAGCTTGATTTTATATTTTGCTGAGGGCATCCCTGACAGCAAGATAAATAAAGCCATATTTCTACGAAATGCCCGAGACATTGACAGATTTAATAAAAGGATTCCAAATATGAGATAATTTGAGGTAAACGTTTGTAAAGCCCATAATAGTCAATTCGCTGAACAAAGACAGTACTAGAAGAACGAATTGGAAATGCTTAATGGAGAAGAGGACTTATTCGAAAACTGAACGAGACTTGATTGCAGTGAAGAAAAGTGACCTATTTACGAAATGGCGAGGATGCGTTGAAACCAGAGCGCTATGTTTAGAGTCAGGTCATCAAGATGGTTTATTTATAACGTTTTATCGCCCTTAATATTCATTCGTGCAATGATATTAGTATGTTTAATGCAGAGGACTATTCCATTTGACGTCTGAACTGAGTGAAATAAATACCTCAAAGGAAAGGGCAAGGTGCGTTGACGACTATTGGCAGTTGTTTAGATCTAAGGCGGATAATTGAGTTTTACTATAACTTTTCATGTAGTCAAACAGGAAGAGCTGGAGTATGACGCATATTGAAATAACGTTTTAAACACGTGAATTTGTTAGTACGAAGGATTGTTTGAAAGAAGCAACAAGATGTGCTTGAAAGAGATTGTTGAAGAGCCGTCCGTGGCAGATTCTATTGATTTAAGCCATTTGAACATGAGTCAGAAGGCAGAAGCGCTTGAATTGGTTGAGGGATACAAGCCATTAAAGTTAATAAAGTCTCCGGTAGAGATGAAATTGATTTTGGAAGACGATATTCCAGTATTTCAACGCCCAAGGCGAGTTTCTTATGAAAATAAGTGCTTTATTGAAACACAAGTGCAAAAGTGGCTTGAGGAGGGAATAATTGTTCCGAGTTGTTCCGATTATGCATCGCCGGTAGTCCTTGTGACAAAAAAGGATGGATCGAAGGGTTTTCTTGTGTGATTTTAGGAAACTTAATCTTAAAATAAAGAGAGACAATTTTCCTAGCATTGATAGACGATGTACGATCGGTACAAGGTGCAAAAGTGTTCTCCACGTTAGATCTGCAATGATTTTCCATGTACCGATCGAAAGAGTCAAGAAAATTTACGTCTTTCGTAACGCATAATGGGCAATACGAGTTTACCCATGTCCCGTTCGGAATTAGCAATTCACCAGCAGTATTTTGTCGTTACGTTGGTGCCGTACTTAGAGATTTGATACATGAGAAGAAGATTGTTATATACATGGACGACATAATAATCCCGACTATAGACGAAGAAAGTGGACTAAAAATGTTAAGAGAGGTTTTATCGATAGCTTCGAGTGCAGGACTCCAAATCAAGTGGGAGAAAGCTCAAATTTTAAAGCGGAAAATTCAGTTCCTGGGCTATACAATAGAAAATGAAAGTATCGCACCCACAGAGGATAAAATCAGAGCAGTTGTGAATTTTCCAATCCCTAATAATAGAAAAGCGATAGAGAGATTTTTAGGTTTAACATCATATTTACGTCGGCTTATGAAAGGGTATGCTCTGACAGCAAAACCTTTAAGTGACATGTTGAGAAAAGAACGTAAAGCTAATAACAATAGGAATATCGAGCTAGATGTTGACTGTTTACTAAGCTTCGAAGAGTTGAAGAATTTATTAGTTACTGCGCCGGTTTTAAAGTTGTATAATCCGCGTGCTATAACAGAAGTTCATACTGACGCTAGCAAATATGGATTTGGCGGAATTCTAATGCAGAAGGATTCTGAAGATCAGTTATTTCACCCTGTTGAGTTTATGAGTAGAAAGACAACACCAGTTGAGGAGAAATATAGCGCATATGAATTGGAAGCAATAGCAGTCGTTAATGCAGTAAAAAATGGTGCATATACCTGTTAGGAGTCAGTTTTACAATAGTAACCGACTGTCAGGCATTCGCGATGACATTGAAGAAAGAAGACGTTCCACCCAGGGTAGCCAGATGGGCTATGTTTTTACAAGAATTTAAATTTTCAGTTCAGCACAGATCAGGTAGCCAGATGCGACACGTAGATGCACTCAGTCGTTTGAATTGTTTCCTTATCGAAGACTCGACAAAGTATCGTTTAAAGGAAGCACAGGGTAAGGACGAATGGATTAGAGCTGTTAAAACAGTGTTAGAAAGTTCGGGGGTGTATGAGGATTACTATCTAGCTAATGATATTTTGCACAAGGACGCTGTTAAAGAGCCTTTGGTTGTTCCGGAAGCTATGCAAGAAGAGATCATAGGATTCGTACACAGAGGTGGACATTTTGGTGTTAAGAAAACGAGAGAGTTGATTGAGAAATCATATCACATTCGAAATCTTCAAGAGAAGATAGAAAAGTATATGAGGTGCTTCGTAGAATTTTTAATAAGAGATCGCCGATTGCATCAGCCGAGTTGATCTTGCAATTCTCTTTCGTTCCTTTTTTTAAGATATGAGAGTCAGTCGACGCCGAGAGTTGCAAGCAGCAACATTGATTTTGAAGTAAAGTCGTTTTAATGTGTTCGCCCCAAAAAGTGGTCAATTTATTTTAATAAACATTTTTTAATATTGTTAAGCAACGAATAACTTGTAACAATCCTTTAATTTAGCAATTTTGATTTGTAATTTCTCCATGCATATTTTTAAAACCCTAGGGGTATGTTAAGTTTGTTCAAAAAAACGTATGTAACAGGCGTAAGAAGGCGTGGCAGACCCCATAAAGTATATATATTCTTGACCAGGACGACAAGCTGAGTCGATATAGCCATGTCCGTCTGTATGAACGAAAGGATCTCAGAGAAGTTAAGGTCTAGGAACACCAAATTTGGTATGAAGACTTCTCATACTTACACGCAGATCAAGTTTATTTCAAATTTTGGATACCACTCCCCCTTCGCCGTCAATTATGACAATTATACATAGCGCTGGTAATAATCAAGCTAGAGACTTGAGCTTCGGCAGGAACAATACTTGAATGAATAAGGATGCATCGTGAAAATTTGATTAAGATCGGATAATAAACACGAAGGATATACTCAATTTTTAATTCTATGGGTTTTTGCTGTTGTGAGTTTTCGACCTCTCTCCCTCTCTCTATCAAGTTGTCAAGTGGTAGAGGTGCCACGTAGCAGATGGGAGATCGTGGTTTTTATTCAGTTAGTTTGAAAATAACGTGCTTATGGTTGCTAAGACTTTCACAGCCGAGATTTGTTAAGCGTCACAATTTCAATTATAAGTTAGTCTCGATTTATACTCGGAACTCCTAAGTTCCTTATGTCACGTCTAAAATGATGAAAAGTTTTTTTTTAAACTAACGTGTAGTGAACTCTGTTATTATATATGTATTTTTAGAGCTATATTGCATCCCTGTTAATTCGGCATGCTCTGTTAATCAACTGACCGATACCAGCCCTAGAACATGCAAATTGGTGGGATCTTTTTGGCAGCTTTGCATAAAGATATAAATTGGTTTAAGTCTTTTGTATGTATCTATTTAGCAGGAGTGTGTAACAAAAGTAGTATTGATTTGTGGAGTATTACTTTTGAAGCGAGTATCAACCGTTATGTTCTTTATAAATGTATGTAGATTTATATTTAATAAGTCTGCTTTGCTCGTTTTTCTTTGTTTTTTAAATATATCAAACAGTCGGGAGAGCCGGACAGTAGAATACCCTGAGGTAGTTGAGGACGCCACTCAAATTTTCTATTAGTTATATTTGTTTTGTATTTGTACTGTCCGTTATGAATTTAAAAGTCTTAGCAACAATGAGCACGGTATTTTCAAAATAGCTGTATAAAAACTTAAAAAACAATTTTTAAATGTATAACAAATATTAACAAAAAAAAAAAAATTAAGAATTTAAGCCAGCTTTTACTGGGATTCGAACCACGAACTCCCGTTTACCCTCGTGGCACCTATACCACTCTACTTGTAAGAGAGAGGGAGAGAGGGCGAAAACTCACTCTAACACAGCACGCACATGTATATACACGCATATGTATATATGTATATGTAAATGCTTCAATGAACGAGCAAATAAGAGAGAGCGTAAACTCACAGCAAAAACTACACATTAAATTAAGGAATTAAATAGTTGCGGATATCTTCCGTGTTTATTATCCGATCTTGATCAAATTTTCACGATGCATCCATTTAAGTACAAGTATTGTTCCTGCCGAAGCTCAAATCTCAAGCTTGTTAATTGCCAGTGCTATCCTATTTTTCACTTTGTGGGCGAAGGGGGCGTGGCATCCAAAATTTAAAACAAACTTGATCTGCGTGCAAGTATAAGAAGTCTTCAAACCAAATTTGGAGTTCCTAGGTCTTACCATCTCTGAGATCTTGTTACTAACACGGACGGACAGACGGACATGGCTATATCGACTCAGCTTGTCGCCCTGATCAAGAATATATACACTTTATGGGGTCTGCCACGCCTCTTTCTGCTTGTTACATCTTTTTATTTTTAACAAACTAAATATACCCTCAGGGTATAAAAATGCCTTATGCTACGGTGGAGCAAGCTCGACAGTAGGAGACGCTGTACTTTTTTAATGCAAAGCGATCACTATAGATTGTTTCAATATCAAAAAATTTTCTTAGATGTCTCCACTATGAAGATATCAGTAGATTTTGCCCGTAAAATTGTTGGTTGAATAACTTCCGCGTTTATCATTCGATTTAAATTATTTGAATATACATGCTAAAAATCAAGGCGCTAGCATCAAAGCCGCTCTTGTTATTCGGCTTAAAAATTGTGTATTCAAATTTGCGGGTGAGGAGGGGGCGTGGCAAAAATCTGAAACAGATTCGTTCAATGCCAGATATAGATGAACATAAATGCCAAATTTGGTGTCTCTAGCTCTTATAGTCTCTTGGATCTAGGAATTCAAAAAAGGTACAGACGGACAATCGGATATGTCTATATCGACTCGGCTGTTGATGGTGATCAAGAATATTTATACTTCACTATACTCTGCCACGCCTCCTTCTGCCTGTTACGCACAATTTTTTTTTGCACAAACGTAATAGACCCATTAGTACTATTTTAAGAAACCATAAATTCTGCTTATTTCTTACTAACGTTTGTGCAAAGTTTCAAGTTTCAGCTATTTTTCCGAGTTTATAAAACACGATAATTACACTGATCGAAGGATCTATTCTTCTTCTCCCTAAATCCTTCCTAATTTAAAATTGCTGCCAAATTTACTAAATGACAAGCTGCTAAGTACCCATACATAGCCAAGCTCGGTTCTTATCGGTACACAGGGAAAATTAATCAAGTACTTCACACTCAAAACTCAACAATACGAACTTGATATCAAGCAGAGTACGGAAGTAGTACATTTGTGGATGTCGATCTTATTTTAAGTACAGCTTTTAAGTACGTTATTTGAGTATATTTTCTTAAATTCAGTACACTTTATACTTGAAACAAGTACTGAAACTGTAAAAATGAGTGCAAAATTAGCTTAAAAATGAATAAATGTGGAAAAAGATTGCGCCGCTCGAATTCGCTTCCGATTATATTATTATTTTAATTACACACACGCACAATTAGAATAAATTTATAAGATCGTAATAAAAATTACGTTTTATATTAAATTATATTTTGCTAATTGTTGCTATTAAAATAATACGCGAGCGTATTTAAAGCTTTCGCAACGAACTAAAGTGTCTCCAAGATGCGTGTGAGGAATGCATTCCTGCATCATTGCATGTGTGTTTTGCATGCTTTCATATATGAAATAGATACCAATACATATACAATTGTGCGTACGTTTATAAATATGCGCGTGAAAGGCGTGTGTCTTTTATCTATTGGCAATCGAACAAAATCAGGAGTAATTTGTTGTTGTTGCAATCATATTGGCGTAATAAATATCGTTATAACTTTCGTGTTTATTATCCGATCTTAATCAAATATTCAGCGTAGGCCCGGTCTCTTCTAACGATTAGACGTGTCAAGTCTCCATTCTGTAGCTGTAACGTAGCCTTAGTTATATCCCTTTTTTTTATTTGTGGGCGAAGGGGGCGTGGCATCCAAAATTTTAAATAAACTTGATCTACTTGCAAATATAAGAAGTCTTCATACCAAATTTGGTGTTCCTAGGTCTTAACATCTCTAAGATCTCGTTGCTTACACGGACATATGGATAGAGCGACGAACATGGCTATATCGACTCGGCTGTTGATGCTGATCAAGAATATATATACTTTAAGGGGTCTGCCACAACGCCTTCTGCCTGTTACATACCTTACATTTTTTGACAAACTTTATATACCCACAGGGTATAAAAATAATAAGATAAATAAAGGAAAATATACCACTGCCGAATAGAAAATATTTAATGGACGGAACTTTTAAAATAGTTCCCAAACCTTCTCCACGAAAGGCACAGATTTTGTGTTTGATAAAAATTTATATTGCCTGATAAAGTTAGTGGCTGATCGAAATTCTATATCATGTAGCTGCCATAGAAACGATCGGTTCGAAATCAACATTTTGTATGAAAAATGTTTTTGTTTCTTGAAATATCTTAACCATACTCACACACATTGTTTGTTTGGCATAGTTCAAAACAGGCTGACCAAATTTTTTGCAAGTCGGACTACTATATCATATAGCTCCCATATAAACGATGGCTTCGAAATCAGGGATTTGCAAGGGTATCCAAACTTTGGCGCGCCAAAGTTAGTCTGCTGACCCTATAAAGTATATATATTCTTGATCAAACAATCTGTACTGATCGCATTGCATTCAAAAAGTACAGGGTCTCCAAAGGTCGAGCTTGCTACACCGTAGCTTAATGCATTTTTATACCCTGTGGGTATATTAAGTTTGTTCAAAAAAAAGTGTGTAACAGGCTAAAGGAGTCGTGGCAAACCCCATGAAGTATATATATTCTTGATCAGGGCGACAAGCTGAGTCGACATATCCATGTCTGTCTGTCCCTCCATATGAACGAAAGGATCTCAGAGATGGTAAGACCAAAGAACACCAAATTTGGTATGAAGACTTCTTATACTTGCATGCAGATCAAGTTTATTTCAAATTTTGGATGCCACGCCTCCTTCACCCGCAATATGAGAAAAACCAAAACTCTGGTAAATAAGCTAGAGAGTTGAGCTTTGACACGAACAATACTTTAATCAATATGGATGCATCGTGAAAATTTTATTAAGCTCGGATAATAAACACGGAATTTATTAAATTTTTTGATATAATAGGTTTTTGTTGTTGTGAGTTTTTTCCCTCTCTCCCTCTCTCTTTCAAGTTATCAAGTGGTAAAGGTGCCGAGTAGGCAGACGGGAGGTTGTAGTTCAAGTCGCAGTAATAGCGCGTTTAAATTCGTTACTTATTTATTTTTTAAAATTTTTTTTATACATTTAAAATTTTTTTTTATATTTAGAATGATATATTTTTGTTAAAGTATGTTTCAATCTTAGCGCCGCACAGTGGGGAAATTAGGGCGGCTAGCATTGATTTAAATATTTCCAAAATTTAAATTTTAGCTTTAAAATGAGGTGATAGCCCTACAGGGTGCTTTAAGCTCGGCGGTCAAAGTGGACTACCTTTTGCTTGGCGTATTTAACGCTTTTAAACATGAATAAAAAGACTACTTTTGTGCAAAATATGTTGTTTTATTCTAATTAATATTTGAACATAACAATAAGACAATTATACTTAAAAAAAAATTTGTTTTGTGATTTTAAATTTTTTTTTTTATTTTCTTCAAAATATTCATCAACATTGGCATTAATATCCAATAAACTTAACATTTCGGAACTATAATTTCTTTCTTCCAAATCCTTTCACGATCTTACGTGTCTAAACTCTGAAACAAGTGGATCTGAAGAGGCTGCCAGCATATTAAAGAGGTCTTCATTCTGTCTAATCCGGGATATCTTGCAAGTATTTGAGTATCTAAACTTTTTGTAGTCTTTGTTTTAGCATTCCTGGACATCTTCAGACAGCTCTCCAATTGGTAAACACTGATACTCAATTAATTCTTTGCTATGAGCCAAAATCCTTTGTAACATAGGAGTAAGTTTCTTTTGGGATACATTCCAATCATCTGAAACATCTAATTCATTTAAAATTTTCATCGTAAATTCGTCAGTGTTATAACTGCTATTGAATAATTTCACACTTGTTGAATATTTTAAAGCCATAGCAACAATTTACCCTTCTGAATTATAAGTATGTATTTAAAAATACAGTTCACTAAAAAAGAGCTTTGCGGTATGTAATGGCTCTTACAATGTCAAAAATCAACTGATAGCCAACATTGAATGTAAGCCATTAAATAGATCCTTTTTCTATTTTTGGTAAAAAAAAAATGCATTAAGCTACGGTGGAGCAAGCTCGACAGTAGGAGACCCAGTACTTTCTGAGTGTAATGCGATTACTACAGATTATTTCAGTTTCAAAAAATTTCCATAGATGGCGCCACTTCCGCGTTTATCATCCGATTTGAATAAAATTTGCAGGATAGGTTCAGACCATAGTCGGTATTTTACATACTAAAAATCAACCCGCTAGCATCAAAGGTGCTCTTGTAATTCGACTTGGAAATTTTGTATTTTAATTTGTGGGGGCGGAAGGGGGCGTGGCAAAAATCTAAAACAAACTCGTTCAACTTGAGATATAGATGAACCTACATGCCAAATTTGGTGTCTCTAGCTCTTATAGTCTCTGAGATCTAGGTGACACAAAAAGGGACAGACAGACAGACAGACGGACAGACGGACAGACAGACAGACGGACATGGCTATATCGACTCGGCTGTTGATGCTGATCAAGAATATATATACTTTATGGGGTCTGCCACGCCTCCTTCTGCCTGTTACGCACTTTTTTTTTTGCACAAACGTAATAGACCCATTTGTACTTTTTTAAAGTACTGGGTCTAAAAACACAAAATCACTATTATTTTTAACTAATATAGGTAGTAATTTCCATATATGTAGGGAGTAACTTCAATTCAAAGACAAACTACAAGTTCATACCAAGTGCATTCATGTTATATGTACTTTTACCTACCATAGTACCCTAAAGTGGCAGAAAATTTATTAATAATAACATTTTTTAAGGTTATAAAACAGTTACAGGTTAAAATAACTCATTATATTGCAATATTGACAGACAGCCACAGCGAGAACGCATTTTCATTGAATTGCGTTCTTCTTCCACAAGACTGCCACGCGCTTTTATTGCGATGTTGCATCAGTTTTATTCGTTTAACTCGTAAACGGGCAAGTCCGGGCAGCCAAAGCTATATAAGTTAGTTAGAGTAATATTCACTTTACCTATTTACAAAATTGGCCCAAAAGTTCGTAAAAGTTTGTAAGTTATATGCTAAGAAATGTTAAAATTATCCCTATTTTAGTTTACTTTTTAAACTTAACTGCTATGAAAAGTCGATTGGCGAAGAACTTAATTAGACCCCGTTTTTTTTTTGTATTTAACTAAAAATTTACCTACTTTTTAGATGACCCCAAAAATGTTTACATAGGTTACAAAATTTGTCTACAATTTACTTTCAAAGTAGGTAGTTTTAGTACAAATTTTCATATTTGTGCAGTATATAGAAAATAGATCAACTTTGAGAGGCTGTACCGCCCACACATTTTACCTTTTAAAATCCTTTTGGATTCTAAATCTGTGGAGAATTCTCTATCGGATGCATAAATTACTTTTATGATGCTGGCATCGAAAAAATTTCACCCCTGTGCGCCGCAGCCAAAAATGTTATTAAAAAATGCATTAAGCTACGGTGGAGCAAGCTCGACAGTAGGAGACCCTGTACTTTTTGAGTACAAAGCGATCACTACAGATTGTTTCAGTTTCAAAAAATTTCCATAGATGGCGCCACTACGAAGATATCAGTTGATTTTGTCCTTAACATTGTGAGTTGAACAACTTCCGCGTTTATCATCCGATTTAGATGAAATTTGTAGGATACGTTCGGACCATAGTCTGTATTATAAACACTAAAAATCAAGACGCTAGCATCAAAGGTGCTCTTGTAATTCGACTTAGAAATGTTGTATTTCAATTTTTGGGGGCGGAGGGGGGGGGCGTGGCAAGAATCTAAAATAAACTCGTTCAGTGCAAGATACAGATGTACATACATGCCAAATTTGGTGTCTCTAGCTTTTTCAGTCTCTGAGATCTAGGAACTCAAAAAAGGGGCAGACGGACAGACAGACGGACAGACAGACAGACGGACATGGCTATATCGACTCGGCTGTTGATGCTGATCAAGAATATATATACTTTATGGGGTCTGCCACGCCTCCTTCTGCCTGTTACGCACATTTGCACAAACGCAATAGACCCTTTTGTACTTTTTTGAAGTACAGGGTCTAAAAAATTTCGCCAGTTTTTAAATAGAAATTTCTTCTTTGTTTTATGGCTTAAAAAGATAGTTTTACTAAAAATTTAATCTAAGTTTAATATAATTACAAGCTGACGCAATTGCAAGTAATTTAGAACAATACAACTGCCCTTATTGCTGAAAACTTCTTGAAAGTTTTATGCAAGTCTTTATTTACGCCCCAAAAATAGGGCCTTATTCCATTTTCACTTTTTTTCATTGGAGCCTTATGTTTTAGCCCCTAAAAAATTAATATTTAAATAAAATAGGTTCGAGGGCGTTTTGGTTTCAGTTTTTCTATTCACTCAGTAGTCGCATTTTGTGCGTTACGAGAACTGTCTCGTTGTTGTTGACTAATTATTGAAAATTATTTCTGTTCCTATTGTTAAATTCGGAGAGATTTCTCCCTAAAAACAGCCCACAAAAATATAAAATATCAACAAACGCGTTTCACTTGGTAGGCAACCAATTAAAGTGTCTTTGAAATCAATATAAACGGACTTGTTCTGTCTATCTTTCTCTTTTTCTACTTGCATTACCTGTCTAAATGGTCGATGCGGGTGCGCTGTAGACAAGGACCACGATTTGACACCTAACCGAGATAAAATCGCTGGCTCGCTAACGACATGAATCGACAAAACGGTAATCATTTGCATGGCATTAATGAGGGCCAATTAGAGCTGGCATCGATGGAAACGATGGACATGGACATGAATGGTCATTTTCAGGGTGATGAATTAGATAATAATCCCACACAGAAGCCATCTGCAAAATCCATATCACCCATCGTCAGTGATCATGCTCTAAACGTGCTCAACGAGCTACGGGAAGCGAATCTCCTGTGCGATGCACAGATTTCGGTCGGGGAGCATTCCTTTAATGTACACCGTGCCATCATGTGTGCCTGCAGCTCGTATTTTCGGTGAGTCCCCACTGATAATTTTCAATATTGTTTTAAGCCATTCCTGGTTTGTGTTTTCCGTTTCTGGCAGCGCCCAGTTTACGGGATTTAACAACCGTACAGGAGCGGGAAGTGAGGAGAGTCGAATTGTGCACATACCTGGAATCAGTGCGTCAATTATGAACTCGGTTATACAGTACGCTTACCTGCGAAGGACCAACATCGGCGTCGATAACGTACATGAGCTGCTCATTTGTGCGGACTATGTGGGAATGGTGGGGTTAGTTAAGCAGTGCAAGGACTATCTCAATCACACTCTCAGCCCGGAAAACTGCGTCAGCATAATGGGTTTTGCGCGGTATGTTATCCTTCCCACCTCCCTGCAGCAGTCGACATGTAATCCGATTTTAATTGACTTCCATTTGAATATCCTTACAGATTTCGCTTTCTCGAGGATTTATATGTAAAAGCCCGCAATTATACGCTTAGGTATTTCACAGATGTGGCTGTTCGGAATACGGACATACTGGACTTAAATGTCAAGGATTTTTATAGTATTATTAGCGATGATGAGCTGAACACACGAGAAGAGGATTACGTATGGAAATTGTGCGTCAAATGGATTGACCGAGATCCCGAGAATCGCAAACAGCATGTGGCGCATCTGATGACGGGCGTGCGCCTTGGTCTAATGACCCCCAAGGTAATCATTCCATTACTCCCTTTTCCAATATGCTTGATTGTGATTTTGGTCTTTTCCAGTGCTTCATGGAGGAGGTTAAGGAGCATCCCTATGTCATTCAATGCGAGTCAGCGAAACCTTTAATAGTTGACACCTTTAAGTTCATGTATGACCTGGATTTTCTTAATCCCCAAGCCGAAGAGGTAATGCTTAACTTATTCTTTGCATTGCAGCAGCAACTTATACGTGCACTTTGATTTATCCTTTCAACCCAAGCTCACAACACCTCCACTGGCGATGCCCCGACTGCCGCACGAGGTCATTTTTGCAATTGGGGGTTGGAGTGGTGGCACTTCCAAGGGCTGCATCGAAACCTACGACACGCGTGCTGATCGCTGGGTTAATATCAACGCCGAGGATCCAGCCGGACCAAGGGCTTATCATGGCACCGCCGTGCTTGGCTTTAGGATCTTCTCCATCGGGGGTTACGATGGCGTCGAGTACTTTAATACCTGTCGCGTTTTCGATGCCGTTAAGAAGAAGTGGGGCGAGATTGCTCCCATGCACTGTCGGCGTTGTTATGTCAGCGTTGCGGAGTTGAATGGCATGATCTATGCCATTGGTGGCTACGATGGACATAATCGACTGAACACCGTTGAACGCTACAATCCAAAGACAAATCAATGGTCGATTATTCCGCCGATGAATCTGCAGAGATCGGATGCAAGCGCTTGTACCCTCCATGGACGCATCTATGCAACAGGTGGATTTAACGGCCAAGAATGTTTGGACAGTGCCGAGTACTATGATCCCCTTACCAATCTCTGGACGCGCATACCAAATATGAATCATCGTCGCTCTGGCGTTAGCTGTGTGGCATTCAGGGATAAGCTCTATGTCATTGGGGGCTTTAATGGTACGTCCAGACTATCCACAGGCGAACGCTTTGATCCAGAAACCCAATCGTGGCACTTCATACGCCAAATGAATCATTCGCGCAGTAATTTTGGTCTCGAAATCATTGATGACATGATCTTTGCTATTGGTGGCTTCAATGGTGTCTCCACAATTTCCCACACTGAATGCTATGTAGCTGAAACGGATGAGTGGATGGAAGCAACGGACATGAATATTGTACGTTCTGCTCTGTCAGCCAACAATGTTGCCGGATTGCCCAACAAACGCGATTACATTCATAAGGAACGTGATCGGCTAATGGAGGAGAGACGCCAACGATTGATGGCCACGGCAATGGCTCGAGATGATCTTGGCAGCACAAATCGATCTATTGATAACAATGATACGGCTCTAGACGATGACGAGAGTCAAAATGAGGATGTGGAAGGTGAGGAGCTGCAGTTACCGGAGCAATTGGCACTACCACTCCCAGCACCTGGCACACCTCATACAGCAGCGGCTGCAGTGGCAGCTGTTGATGCAGCAGCTGCATTGCCGGCCATCCATATCAATCGCCATATTGATGATCGTGGTCCCGATAATAATCGGCGATTTCGGGTGCAGCTGCGTAATCAGCGCTATGGTTCGCATCATGAAATACGTCGTCGATCCTAATCGACGAAGCCGCCAAATCCCAAGCACCCCAAGCTGATCAATTCCCGACAAAAGTCCCCCAAAAATGCAATTGGCTACATTCACCCAAATAGAGGAAGCGTATGTGGGTAAAGGTATTCTGCTGCAAACATCAATTAGCGTGGCCCTCGTCCAAAGAAACCGTTTTCAATGCTCTTTTCGATAATGCCTATAAATTCTTGGCAAGTCTTAAATTATTGCATAGCTTAATGAGCAACAATGTTGCCACACCAATTTTTTTTAAGATTTTCAAAAGCAAAATTGTGTCTCACAGTATAATTAAATTATTTGCATCATACACAATAAAATATGAAGAACATTAACAGAACTGACTGTTTAGGCACATTCCTATGTAGGTGTATGCCCATCCCCGCTTTTAGACGGGGTCAACTAAAAGCTGTACTTAAAAATGCATTAAGCTACGGTGGAGCAAGCTCGACAGTAGGAGACCCTGTACTTTCTGAGTGCAATGCGATCACTACAGATTGTTTCAGTTTCAAAAAATTTCCATAGACGGCGCCACTACAAAGATATCAGTTGATTTTGCCCTTAACATTGTGAGTTGAACAACTTCCGCGTTTATCATCCGATTTAGATGAAATTTGCAGGATAGGTTTGGACTATAGTCTGTATTATACAGACCAAAAATCAAGGTGCTAGCATCAAAGGTGCAAATTTTGTATTTTAATTTGTGGGGGCGGAGGAGGGCGTGGCAAAAATCTAAAACAAACTCGTTCAATGCAAGATATAGATGTACATACATGCCAAATTTGGTGTCTCTAGCTCTTATAGTCTCTGAGATCTAGGAACTCAAAAAAGGGGCAGACGGACAGACAGACAGACAGACAGACGGACAGACAGACGGACATGGCTAAATCGACTCGGCTGTTGATGCTGATCAAGAATATATATACTTTATGGGGTCTGCCACGCCTCCTTCTGCCTGTTACGCACATTTGCACAAACGTAATAGACCCATTTGTACTTTTTTAAAGTACAGGGTCTAAAAAATACATAAGGCATTGGTGGAGCAAGCTCGACATTAGGAGACCCTGTACTTGTGTACTTTACTGAGTGTAAAGCGTTTCAAGTTCAAAAAATTTAAACATACTAAAAAACAATGCACTAGCATCAAATGTGTCTCTAGCTCTTATAGTCTCTGAGATCAAGGTGACACAAAAAGGGACAGACAGAAGGACATGGCTATATCGCACTGATCAAAAATTTATATACTTTATGGGCTGTGCCACGCCTCCTTCTGCCTGTTACATACTTTTTTTTTTACAAACTTAGTATACCTACAGGGTATAAAAATATATCATTCAGTCGGAAGGGTCCGACTTTAAAATGCCCTCTGGAAGTAAAGGACGCCTATATTCTATTTTGAACTCTATTAAGTATCCCTAACAATAACGGAAATCGCGTCGTGAAAGCTGTGCTCGGTCTCAAAAGTTTTGCGCTGGCTTGGCCATTCGACATATTTGAAAATGCCCATTCCCATTCTAATCAGGTAAATATAAGTCTCCTTAGCCTCTCTAAGAGCTTTCAAATATAAATTAAAGTCTCCTAATATAACTATATTACTTCCTGAGATATGGAGCCCTCAACAAAACATAACACAGAAGCATGAGCTTATCGGATTAAACACCCCTTATATGACAGTGAAGGCTCTGAACATTATGGAAACCTTTTTTCTAATATTAACTGGTAAATATATAGTCAAAATGACTGCTAAGTAACGTAATTTTTCTAATTCTTCCTGAACTACATCTCGACCTTGAGGACGTCAAGGAGGTATAAAATTTCTTATTAAAAACAGGGCTACAAGTGCAACGTAGCCCTACTACAACATACATATAATGCTGTTCGACCGACACCTTATTAATGGTTGCCCCCTGACTCTTATGTATTGTGATACCTTCTGCAGGTACCACTGGGAATTCTTTGCGGTCAATGTTAACATTCTCATTTCTTCTATACTGAAAACTCCTAATTGTGCTAGTAATAGGCGTCCACCTTGGGTGGGGGAGATTCCTATACTTTCAACGAGCTTCTCTTCCTACTCTATTTTCTAAAAAAACCACCCATAAAACTAACGGATGACTGTTTAAATCGAAATCTATTTATTTATTTATTTATTTACAAAATTATGTTTAATAGTAATACTTAAACATAATACTTATTAACGAGTGCTAACCTAGGCCTTCGACTCGAGTTGACTAATATATATTTAGATTTTGAATTCAAATTTCTTTACAAACTTATTTAGCGCTTTAATGTTTTGTAAGGAGCAGTCGTTGAGTAGAGGGGAAAGGGTAGTTGTTTTGAATATTGATATTTTGTAGCTTGCCGTTGGCAAGCATTCGTTTAATATGTGGTTCATCGTACATGGCTCTGAGCACTGATGGCATATCGGAGGTGGTTTCCCGGCGAGTAGATGACCATGGGTTTGCTGGCTGTGTCCTATGCGGAGACGGGTGAATGTAGTGGCGATCTTCCTGGTAGCTAAAGTTGGCAGTTGGGTTTTGGTGCAATTCGGGTTTAAAGCGAGATATCTGTGATTGAAGTTACTCCAGTGGGTTAACTTCGAAGTGTTGTGCTTGCTCAATACTAGATTGACTAGATCCTTTTTGTTCTGGGGCGAAAAAAGGTGACTTGGAGCTGATTGCACATTCCGGGCTTCGCTGTCAGCGGTTTCGTTGCCAGTTATACCCCTGTGTCCTGGGACCCAGAGAATGGTGATTTTTGGGTGCCTTACCATTATGCAGCATATTTTCCTGATGGTTTGGTCGACGGGGTAGGGGTTTGATAGTGCTGCGATCGATGACATGCTGTCGGTACAAATAATAGTTTTTCCTTTGATTTTTATTGCTAATGAGCAGGCCTCCGAAATAGCCAATGCTTCAGCAGTGAATACTGAGCAGAATTGGGGGAGGTGACCGCAGGAAAGTGTCACATTGTTTTCGTTCACGACTGCAAACGACGTCATATCCTGAGTTTTTGACCCGTCAGTGTAGAGCCATGTTGTGGCGGGGCCCATTTTTTCTTTTTCCATCCGAAATAGTTGCTGGAATGTTTGGCTGCTGGTACTTTTTTTGCTAAACTTGTGCAAGGAAGTGTTTATTCCTGGTTGTACTTCGCTCCAAGATGGGGCCAGATGCATACGAGATAATACCCTAGGAGGGAGTAAATCTAGCTCTTTGCTGTATAGTGCGCAGCGTCGGATAGTGGAGATGCATTTGTATGTTTTCTTTTGTTTCAAGGAGCTGGTAAAGTCCTTAACTAATAGCGGGTTGGGGGAGCAGTAGATTTTTGGTATCAGCTTTAAAGTGTTTTCCTTTATCCTTTCTTCAATGCTGGGTAATCCAGCCTCCGCCAAAATGCACCTGGTTGGAGATGTAGGGAACGCATTGATTGCTCGACGAACCGCTGCATGATATATGGGTGCTATTTGTTTGAGGTGGGTGGCCGCCGCCAGGCCATAGATTGGCAGCCCGTAATCAATTTTCGATAGTAGGAGTGAGCGGGTAATGTTTATGAGGGTGGTGGTGTGGGTGTGATTAAACTTAGAACTAAGAAATTTGATAATGTTTAATCTGTTGCTTAATTGCTTTTTCAAAATTTGGCAATGCTCTTTATATGTAAATTTTGAGTCGAAGGTGATGCCTAGTATCTTTAAATAGTTTTCTTGTTTAACTTTGCGGTTTTTATAAGTTACATTAAGTGGGTTACAATTATGTTTCCGGCATATGTGCAGAAGCTTACATTTTTCAATTGCTAGGGTGGCGCCAGATGTGGTGCCCCATACCTCTAAGGCAGATAGAAGTCTATTAAAAATGTTGTTAACAGTGTTAATGTTTTTTTCTTTAGTAAAAATAATGGCGTCATCGGCATATAGTGAGGAGTTAATATTTTTAAATCTACGCAATATTGAGTTTACTTCGTCGAATGCAATAATGAATAGGACTACCGAAAGAGGTGAGCCCTGGGGTATGCCGTTGTGCAATTTGTAAGTGGCCGATGTGTTGTTGTTGACCCGGACTTTGAAAGTACGTTGAGTCATGAAGGCTTTAATTAGCTTATAAAGCCTGGGACCTACACCCCATTGCTCGAGTCGGCATAATACTGCATGCAATCCGACGCGATCAAACGCCCTTTCAAAATCTGTTGCCAGTATGGTAACATGATTTTTTGTAGAAAGGGCGTTTGACACGAAGTGTTGGATGCGCAGGAGCGCATCGGTGGTGTTCTGTTGTTGCTTAAAAGCGACTTGATTTTGGGAAAGTAGGTTGTGTCTATCGATGAACCACATCAGACGGCGAGCAATCATTTTCTCAATAGTTTTTGATGGACATGAAAGCAGAGAGATTGGGCGGTAACTATCTAATTTATGAGGAGGTTTATTGGGTTTAGGTATGGGGATAATAGTCGCTAAACGCCACATATGCGGATATGTGCCGGTTTCGAGCATAGTGTTGTATATCTCTATAAGTTTACGCTTGGCCATAACGGGGAGGTTTTTTAACATAGGATAAGAAATCCGGTCTGACCCAGGAGTCCGGCCTTTGGTGTACTGAAGAGCTGTTTCTAGTTCGAGTAAGGTGAAGTCTAGCTCTAATAATTTTGCTGTGGTGGACAGTGTGCGAGGACATAGGATTTGGGAGAGACAGGAATTTTTCTTTTCGATGTATGTGGGCGAGAAATTGGAGTCAGCGGAATAGTCGGACCATGTGCGAGCAAAGGACTCTGCGATATCGCCCTCAGTGCTCAACACTTTATTTCCGTGTTGTAAGAATTTAATTTGGGTAGGTGGAACACCCGTAAGAGTCTTTATATCGGCCCATACTTTTTTGGTGGAGGAGGATGGAGATATACGGGAGGTAAATGCTTCGAATGCGTCTCTTTTTGCAGCAAGTACCGACTTTTTAAAGACTGCGTTAGCATTCTTATACCTAAGCAGGTTATCTGTTGACATGCAACGCCTATAATTATGCCAGTACTGTTGTTTTTCAGTGCGGAGTTTTTGGAGATCGGCATTCCACCAAGGGACTGACGATCTGTGAACGACAATTTTTGTTTGGGGGATGCTGCCGTTGGCTGCCCCACGTATGGATTTGGTTAATCGGGCAACTGCTTGGTTTAGGCTGTCTTGATTATGCTCTCCCAAGAGTGATTCGCATTTTGTCGCGAAAATGGGCCAGTTTGCCAAGTCAGTTTTGTATTTTGGGATAGGTTTAGTTTTGTTAAGTCTATTTTCGGAAATAATTTGAATTGTGATAGGGAAGTGGTCACTGCCGTGAAGACTATTTGAAATAGTCCAAGAGCATTTGTGGTATAATTGTGGAGAAACTAAAGATAGGTCGACGTGCGTGAGGGAATTGTGGGACGAAAAATGGGTGGGTGAGCCATTATTGAGTATCATCCAGGATGTCATGGAGAGGGTGTGTTCAATTTTTTTGCCACGAGAGTTGGACTGAGGTGAACCCCATAGAGGACTCCAAGAGTTGAAATCGCCTAAAATCAACATCGGAGTGTTGATATTGCTGGATAATTGGACTAAATCGGACGACGAGAACTGTTGGTTTGGGTGTATATAAAGGTTCAAAATTGTTATTGGGTTTTGGACCTTGAGTTCGAGGAATGAACAAAGCAGATTTGAGGATACTGTTTTGTATTCATGTGGAATGTGTTTTTTAATTAACACACCGATCCCTTGTTTAGCTTGTGTGTTATGTTGGAAATTGTAAAAATAGCCAACATAAGCTTTTGGACAGATGAAATTGAAGTTTTGGGGCAAGTGAGTCTCTTGCAAACATAAAACATCGGGCGAGTGGTCTTTTATTAATAGAGCGAGTTCGTTATAGTTATTGAAAATGCCGTTTATGTTCCATTGTAAAATTTTAATAGACATTGTAAAAGTTAAGAGATATGTGTTATGTTTGCAATATAAGAGGAATATCAATGGTAAGAGGTCTGACTATGAGTCAAGTTCTTCCATTGATGTATCCGAATCATCGGATATATTTTGCACGGGGGAATTGGATTCTTGTGAGTATGTGATTTCGTTGGGTTTAATCGTGTTGGTTTGATTTAGGTTTTCTATTAGATCTTGTGCTGCTAATCTAAGCGCGCGAGCTTCTTCGATATGCTTTTGAGTGTTTTCGTCAAAGAGAGATGTTTGTGCAGTGGTGTTAGAGGCAGAGAGGTCCGCCGGGGGGATGTGAGAGTACGTATTAACGGGCTCTCGGAGAGTTTCTTGCTTATCGCAATTTACAGTTGTTTTGTTGTTTGTTGTGATCGCCGTAGCGGCTGTGATTGTTTGGTTTGCTGCGGTAGCAGCATATGAAGATAACGGAATTACGCTAAGTTTTGGTTGTTGCTGTTTTAGTATTATGCGTGCTTCTCGCATACTGCATTTTTTTGTTGTTTTTATTCTGAGGAGGTCTCTCTGATTTTGATATTGTGGGCATGAAGGGGAGGAAGCGGGGTGATCGCCGTTACAGTTAGCACAGAAAGTGCGAGTGCAGGGTTCTGGGTGATGGGGAGCTAGATTACATGATACACATGTAGCTGGGTTTTTGCAGTGTTTTGCTGTATGTCCCAATAGTTGGCATGTCTTGCACCTCATGGGGTTGGGAATATATTCCCTAACCTTGACAGAATGCCAAGAGATGTCCAGTTTACTTGGTAAACTATAAAGATCAAAAGTGATCAATATTACTCCGGTAGGTTTTGCTTTGCCATCTGTTGTTCTGGAGAACTTGAAAACAGAATGAACATTCTGTGACTTGAGCTCTTCAACGATTTCTTCATCGGGAATATTAATGAGATAAGGTGCATATATGGTGCCTTTAACAAAATTGAGAGAATCATGTGGTTTGCACACGATATCGCATATGCCAGGCAAATGAGTAACTTTTGTAAATTTATCAGCGACCTGCTTGGACTTTACCAGCATCAGCAGGTTGCCATCACGTAGTGTGGATATAGAGATGATTTCTTTACTGATAATGTTCAGAGCGCGGTGTACTGCGAAGCACGAGAAATCGGAGATGGGCTTGTCGGGGTTTTTAGAGGCTAGTATTAGGAATCTTGGGTTTTGTTGGGTAGTTTCGGGCAGTTCGGGGAATTGCTCTGGAAACTTTTGATAGGACCGTTTTTTTTGGCTCTGGGGCTAACGCTAAGGCTGGCGAAGCGGTTATCCCCAAGTTTGGGAGGCCCAGGGGCCATCGCTGAGAATTGGAGTTTTCTGTCGTTTGTTATAGGCACAAGTGCGCGAATGCGAAAACGAGTGGAAAATAGAATAGCAAAAAAACACTGACCGTATATAAGACACTGACGTCCGCACTCGAAGAGAGATAGTCGGTGACTGCGAAATCTATTTGTATAGTATTCCTGTTGCTCCATTAACTAAACCATCTGATGTATCTACATTAACAGTCATCATATATTTTCCTGTGGCTTTTAAAATGAGCGAACTACACAAAGCCCAGGGTTTCTGTATCTGTTGGTCTCATCTAAATAATTAGCCCTAATTAAGTCCACAGCATATGAAATGTACGGGATGGTTTTAATTCTATTTAGTTTTAAAATATTAAATGAATTTTTAGCGGTGTTCGTGCAAAAAAGCTGAATCGCCTCATCTGGTACATTGGTTTCTATTACAACACGTGAACTCACGAGTAGAATATCATCGCTGGTCATATATATATATTTAGAGATATTGCAAATGGCTGATCATCTCGCTGCCGCATAATCTCCGTTAACTCAAAAAATTTAAAGCTGTCCCATAGTGTCGTATGGATTGCTAGAATATGATTGAAAGATCCGACGATCTACTACTGGCCTCAACTGTCTCAGATTGCAGAACACAATTACATGTATTCCCGAAAAAGGTCGCTGACTCTTAAATATTTGCCTTAATTTATAGTCTATATAACCAAACATTATGGTTCCTACCATGGAAATCTCGTCTAATTAATAGTTTGAGGTCGATTAATCGCGAATGAAGCGTATTTACAGCATCTGAATAGGGCTTTAATTCGATCGAACTGATTAATGCAGCTTTACCACTGATGTACACCATCACCGCCTCCCACAAATTCATAAAATGGCGAGTTAATCTTAAAATTATGTAACACATTGATTAGATAACTTTTCTGTTTTAAATTTAGAGACCTGATCATCTCCTCCAAGCAAGTTGCGGATATTAAAGCTGGAATCTTTTCAGAAGGTTTTCCAAGGTTTAGTTGAGATCATCAATATGTTCCTCATCATCCTGACACAGTTTCAGTGTGATTTTTGGCGCGTCCTACTGAAAGTTTTACTAAATGTATATAATACTACAAAATCAGCTAAACGTATAGTTTAGAGTTCATCAGGGCGATGAACATCATGTATGTAATAAACCTATCTCGAAAATGTCCTCAGAATCATTTGGTAAACTCCTAAGCTTTTCTCTCTACTTGAGCATTTTAACACGTTTGTCAGGCAATCCAGTGTTAATGAAAACTTCTCTCTGACAAAGACATCTGCCTAATTTTAAAATTTCCTGCTCTCGTTTCTTCTATAGCTTCCTGCATGAGCTTCGAAATACCTCTTTGTGATTTATTAATATAGTTAATTATATAGCTGCAGCACGCTTATGGATCTAAAATAAACGGTATATCTAATTTATATTGGCTCTCTACAATGAAATTGTATGCATTCGCTATAATGGTGTTAAAACTTCTCTTCAAAAATATTTTAGGCTTCCTCAAACTAGAGCTTATGGCAAGAATGTAATCCCCATAACTAAGACTAATCTGACTATGCGAGAGAAAGTTCTCAAAATCATTAAGCGACTCCCTAACTACATTATCTAACGAAGCATCCGAGAAATCGTTTATTTTCTTAAAATTCCTCATGAACTGAATTGGTGTGGAAAGTATCTTCTGGAAAAGGAAAGAGGAGTTCAGTTCTACGAAAAGGAGGGTAAGGGATACCAAAGCGACATGTGTGACTATTTCTAATTCTGGCATGATGCATTTAATATTCTATAAAGGGTTTCAGTTCATCGTTTGTTGAATTTTGTTCCGTCGTAACAAATCGATCAATAAGCTTAATAAGAAACAAATATCTTCCTCTGTAACTATTTTCTTAAGGATAACTAACAGCTCTAACCATTTACTCTCAGCAGCCGAAAGCGTAAAGGAAAAAAGAAGGTATTGTACACTGACAGAAAAAACGTCGTTAATGTCACTATTTACAGGTTGATTCAAATATTTTTGGCTTGATTTTCCACTACACACGAAATCTCTGGTCAAATACGCACATATTAGAATCAAATACAATCCATATTTGATATCACTTAAAAATGAAAAAAAAGAACGAAAGTTTCATATTACTTATTAAGTCTTTTTAATTTTATTTGATGTTATTGTTTTATTAAAATGACTTATTAATTTTAAAATTATTTACATTACCGATTTGTTTACTAGAATATTATTATTATTATATTTTATTTATTTATTTATTTATTTTATAAATAACCAAACTTACGTGGGATTCGAGGATTTGAGCCCGGGACCTCAGCTTCAGAGTCTGCAACTCAACCTAGTGCGCTACAATGAAAACAAACTTTACCAATATCTTCTGCAAAGAAAGACGCAAGAATTGTGGGTCCGAGTCCCCATGCATCCATGGTGTTTAATTTTCTTATATTTAGACCCTGTACTTTAAAAAAGTACAAATGGGTCTATTACATTTGTGCAAAAAAAAAATGTGCCTAACAGGTCAAAGGAGGCGTGACAGCCCTCATACAGTATATATATTCTTGATCAGCATCAACAGCCGAGTCGATATAGCCATGTCCGTCTGTCCGTCTGTATGTCTGTCCCTTTTTTGAGTTCTTGGATCTCAGAGACTATAAGAGCTAGAGACACCAAATTTGGCATGTATGTACATCTATATCTTGCATTGAACGAGTATGTTTTAGATTTTTGCCCCGCCTACCTCCGCCCCCACAAATTAAAATACAAAATTTCCACCTTTAATGCTAGCGCTTTGATTTTTAGTATGTATAATACAGATTATAGTCCGAACGTAGCCTGCAAATTTCATCTAAATGTTACGGGCAAAATCAACTGATATCTTCGTAGTGGCGCCGTCTATGAAAATTTTTTGAAACTGAAACAATCTGTAGTGATGGCTTTGCACTCAAAAAGTACAGGGTCTCCTACTGTCGAGCTTGCTCCACCGTAGCTTAATACATTTTATTTTATTGTTTCGATTTTTTTTTAAATTATACCGTTTCAGTTTAAAACCAGTATACAATATCAATTTTTAAGGGAAATAGGCACTTAAAATTTGTTAAATATTACACCTTATTTGGGATTTTCCTTTCTAATATGCACTTTGTAGATTTAAATATTTTATATATTTGAATTGAGTACGCAAAACTTGAATCAATTGATTGCAACATTGGTTCAAAAATTTTTTATATTAAATCCAATATACTTCTATGTTTTTAGTTGAATCAAAGCATTATATATTTGATTCAATATGATTTTTGAGAATTTCAAGTCAAATATAAACATGTTTGATTTAACAATGCATTTTTTTTATCAGCGTAGTGTATACATGCATGGTCATCAAGTATTCACCAAGTAGTAGCACTGACGGAGGTCAGGAAATGTGTGCCCCTTGTTCTACAGTTTGCACATAGGTTAATAACCGAGGCCAACATCAAGGGCAGCAGCACGAAGACATCAGCAGCAGTGATATTACTGCACAAGCAGCAGAGTTAGGGGTACACTACTTAAATAAATAATAAAAAGAAGTGTTCAACAAGCTTCTTGACGACAAAAGGCGAATCTTCGCTGTCGTAATAACCGAAATATACGAAATATTATATCATTACACTACACTACTACAACAAGATTTGTGTATTTAAATGCATATCTATATATTTGTACTACAACTATATAAATTTAGATATATATATAGATATATATATATATATATATATATATATATATATATATATATATATACATATATATATATATATATGTATATAGTTGTGGTACAAACATATAGATATGCATATATATATTATACTGTTGAATGAACAAATTTTCGAATCTGCATCAATGAATTTATTTAAAATTACGGGCAATAGTACTTTAAAGAAAGTACGAGTAACGCTATTTCAGAAGTTGACCGCAGTAGACACAAATGATACAGCTCGAATTGAAGCAATCCTGTTGAGATCCCGTAGAAGGAGGCCATCCACGGCTTTCGCGGACCCTGTTGAAAATTAGAAAATATTTCAATTGGCCCAATATTCCAAAAATTATAACAAAGTACGATAAGAATTCTAAAAAACAGGCAAAAAAGCTAAACATTCTAAAACACAAATGAATATAGCTCCAACGCCAGAAACCCCATTTGACACCATGCAAATTGATACCATTGGACCACTTCCCAAAACTGAAAATGGCAATAACAATACCAGTTCCCAATAAGAGTGCCAATAAGAGATTCCATTTACAATATAGACGATTATACCAAGAAAGTTAAATTTAGACTAGAAGTTGTATAAAAAAGAGCTAGATGTATGTTAGAAAATGCAAAAGACAAACAGAAAATAGATTAATTAGAAATAACAGATTTGGTCCTGTTAAGAAATGAAACAGGGCACAAACTAGATCTAAAATATTTAGGGTCCTACACAGAAGAAAATAAAAGAAACAAAAAATATCACATAAGGATAGACTAAAGTTATTCAAAGAATAATAAAATTAAAATTAAAAAAATCTCGTATTAATCATCTAATTAAAAATTAATTAAGCCCATATAATTAAATTTCAAATAAATATAAATTTTAATGCATTTAAAATTTAACACTACAATCTAAAAAAATTTCCATTTTACCACTAACTTCATCTATATTGTCTGCTGATGCAATAAATGGTTCTTCTTCAGATGTAAATGAAGTCAACCATTCCCATTTAATCCTAATCTCATACTTTCTATTAAGCTCAGTTTCAAATAAATACCTAATTGCATCAACAACTCGGGCGGACTTATAGTTTCTACCATCATAGTATGTCTATATTCTAGCTTACGTTTATTGTGTATCTGAATCACCTCTGCATCCCTAAATGTCCTAGGAAGGGAAGTAACTACACTCGCACATGGAATTGTTTAGCTTAGTGATGTAAAAAAACACCGAAACATCGATTGATCGATTTTGCGCAAGCGATTTTAGAGTGTTTTAACTCGATCTATTTTTAGGCGATCAATCGATTTAAATAAATCGATTTTCGTGAAACATCGTACATTTTGCACGTGTTTAGCGAACGCTGCATAAAAGCAGGCCGTGTCGAAATTATACATCGCGCTAAATGTTAAAGTGAACAAATATGCCAAAGTAAGTATGAACTACAATTTTTTTAACGTTTATTAAACATAAATACATTTAAATAGCATAATTAGATTATGTTACTGTAGCGAATGAAAAAACTGTCATGTAAGTAACAACACCCTGATTACCAAACTTATCATCTGATCATTGTTTTTCCTTCTGTTCCCTTCAAGGCACATGATTTTTAATTTGTTCAATTAATGTCATATACGTATTTGAAGCATACTATTTGAATAATGCCGAAGATTGAAGCAGTCTTCCTTTTTATTTTGATTAATTGTTAACTGTTTGTTTGAATAATTATTAAATAATTAAGACAATTCGTATATGTATTAAATACAATACAAATTTAACGATCTCTTTGTTAAGAAATTTGAGCTTTGAAATATACTATCATGTTTGTTTTATTCTGCATCTGAAAAGTTCGGTCAATTTAAGATCAGGCTGTGTACAAAAATAAAGAAAATATTTTATCTAGTCCTAAAAATTGCTTTCAAGTTTCTTTTATAATCATTTTTTAAAAATTTGTAGGATGTCAATCGATGTCGAAATTACCGATGTTTCGATCAATCGAATTGTGCACGGCCGATTTTCTGAATCCGATTTTTTAAATCGATGTTCAGTTTGGATTTACATCACTACTACAGCTCCTTTAATACTACTCTGTCTCTCATAAATTAATGACTTAATAATCATAAAAGGTAGCCTGGGACAATTTAATTAGACGTGTACTTCAAAACAGTACAAAAGGCGTGGCAGATCCCTTAAAGTATATATATTCTTGATTAGGGCGACAAGCTAATCGATATAGTCTGTCGGTCTGTCCGTCTGTTCGTGTAAACATCGAGATCTCAGAGATGTTAAGACCTAGGAACACCAAATTTGGAATGAAGACTTTTTATATTTGCACGCAGATCAAGTTTATTTGAAATTTTGGGTGCCACGACCCCTTCGCCCACAAATCGAATAAAACGATTTAACTAAGGGCATGTTGCAGCTACAGATTTGAGACTTGGCACGTGTAATGGTTAGAAGAGACCGGACCTGCGCTAAGTTTTATCAAGATAGGATAATGTCTATTGCTCTTATTTTGTACTTGTTTTATCTTTCTTCGCTCTCTACTGACGCTCACGTTCTCATTCTGCCAAGTGCCAATACAAAGGCGTAGACAGCCATTTTCAGTAGTAAATTTCTTGATCATTATTGGCTACTGCAGATTTGTGAACTTTCCCACGCATCTGTGGGACTCTTTAGTTCGTTGCGAGAATTTCCTATGCGCTGGCGTGTTATTTTAATTATAACGATATGCCACAATATAAATTAATATAAAACGTAATTTTCATTACGATCTTATAAATTTATTGTGATTGTGAGTGTTTGTATAATAAAATAATAATGAAATATAAGAAAAATTCATACCAAATTTGGTGTTCCTAGGTCTTACCATCTCTAAGATGCCAGGCCATCTTCACCCGCAATATGAAAAAAAACCATAACTCTGGTAATTATCAAGCTAGAGACTTGAGCTTTGGCACGAACAAAACTTGAATGAAAAAGGATGTATTGTGAATATTTGATCAAGATCGGATAATGAATACGGAAGATATTCGCAATTATTTAAATCTTTAATTTAATGTGTTGTTGCTGTTGTTGTTGTGAGCTTTCGCCTTCTCTCTTTCTCTCTTTTAAGTTATCAAGTGGTAGAGAAGCCACCACGTAGTCAAACGGGAGATCTGGGTTCGAATCCCAGTAAAAGCATGCTTAAATTCTTTAATTTTTAGCCCCTGTACTTTAAAAAAGTACAAATGGGTCTATTACGTTTGTGCAAATGTGCGTACCAGTCAGAAGGAGGCGTGGCAGACCCCATAAAGTATATATATTCTTGATCAGCATCAACAGCCGAGTCGATATTGCCATGTCCGTCTTTCAGTATCTTGCATTGAACGAGTTTGTTATATATTTTTGCCACGCCCCCTCCGCCCTCCGCAAATCAAAATACAAAATTTTCAAGTAGAATTACAAGAGCACCTTGAATGCTAGCGCCTTGATTTTTGGGATGTATAATACAGACTATAGCTCCAACCTATCCAGCAAATTTCGTCCAAATCGGATGATAAACGCGGAAGTTATTCAACTAACAATGTTACTGGCAAAATCAATCTCTGAAGTGGCACCATCTATGGAAATTTTTTGAAACTGAAATAATCTGTAGTAATCGCATTACACTCAAAAAGTACTGGGTCTCCTACTGTCGAGCTTGCTCCACCGTAGCTTAATGCATTTTTATTTTAATTTTTGTTATACATTTAAAAAAATTGTTTTTGTTTAGAAGAAAATTTGTGTGGCGTTCTCTACTACCCCAGGGTATGCTACTGTTGGGATCTCCCGACTAAATGATATATTTTTTGTTTTGTTATTGCCTCTGACTTTTGTTAGCTTAAAAATGTGGCTAACTGCCTTTAAAGTTAATCAGATAATTATCCTTTTTTTATGGTGTATAGCATGTATTTGTTTTAATCTGTTTTTCTTATTAGAATCATTGAAAACTTCTATGATCGTACTTTACCAACCTGTTTGCACACATATATATAAGGACGCATGTATATGTGCATATGCATTCATATTTTGAAGGTGTGAACGCTAGTTCTATGCCTACGTAGCAACCGCTGTGCAAAAAGGATGACGCAATAGAAAATTTCAAGCAATTGGCAAATTCTTGCCGTTGATTGTTGTTGTTTTTTTTTATGCATTCTCCACTGTATTAACCTGCTTATTGTCCAATAAAATACACAAAATTTTATAGAGTTATATTCACTGTCTTCCGCACGCTTTGGCTCATAGAATAGAACTACTCTTGACATTAAGAGAGAGTAAAAGGGGAACGTCATGGAGAGCAGTGTTGCCAATTTAGCTATTTTCCCGCAGATCTAGCATATGCGGGATAAATTGTAAAATAGCGGCTAGCGGAAATTTAGCTGTTTTTAATTTTTCCATTTTAAAAACATCTGACAGGTCATGTATTTATATGCCTTATGATGCCAACCTTAAATACTTTGTAGTATTTCTTCCAGGAAGGAAATACAGGTGTTGCTAAAGTTGTCAGAGCTAAAAATCAAACAAGCTGTGCCAACACGGTGGAACTCAACGTTTGTAATGTTTGAACATATTCCAGCTCTAAAAGAGGCAGTTATGGCAACTTTATCAGCATTGAGAATCGATCTGTTACTATCACCGGAGGACTGGAAAATAATTGAAGGAGTACTTCAAGTTTTGCAGCTATTTTTTCAGATAACGAGAGAAATTTCCTCAGAGAAGAACGTAACGCTGTCGAACAAAACCAAAATGTAACGGCTGTAATTACATGCTTATCAAACCAGATGAATTCTCGCTTTCGTGAGTTTGAATCAAACATTTTGTATACGAAGATCATATTTGGATGGAGTAGGACAATACATTCCAGGAAGTCAGCAAGCCCATCAACTACACGGTCGCAGCCATTAGGGAACTGGACAAGTTAGCTGAGTAATATATTAATAGGAAAGATGATCCATTGGTATGGTAGGATCAGCGGAAATCGCAATACCCGCACCAATATAAATATGAGATCAAACGCCTTTGCTTAGTCGCCACATCTGTGCCATGTGAGCACATATTTTCGGGTGCAGGCGAAACAGTGCGTAATAGGCGCACACTTCTTAACTCCGAAAACGTGGAAAATCGTATGTTTTGCATACCAATTTCTAATATCAAAGAACTTATAATTTAGTTTCTTCAAAGTGCACGTTAATAACAGGTTATGTTTCTTTTATAGCGCTAATGAAGTATCCGATGAAGGAAAATATTTTATTTTTATTTATTTTTATTCCCAATGAAAGGAGCTATACACTTACTAAGAAGCGCAACATGCTCTTCATCCGTCATGCGAAGTTGTCGATCAGTTTAAGAATTTAAAAAGCTAAACAAGGGTCTCTGATATTAATTGGCTCGTGTTGTATTTTATCTAGTTTGCAGCACTAATGGCACAGGCTTAAGTGAGCTGATAACAAAATGCTTCTCCGTTTCAAGGCCCCATAAGTGCACCAGCACTACTGTGCCGGGATTGCGCAGGGTGTTTTATTAAACAAGGAAATTGTTGAGCGTGCTAAGCAATTGTCTGTGCATGGGGATAATCCCAATGGTCATCATCTGCGCTTACATTTCATTGTTATTTTATAATTTATATATTGAATTTTGTTATATTATAAACATTATAATATTAGATTTGAATTGATATGTAACGTATATTAGCTTGCTTACTCGTTAAGATTCATGTGGGCTGTTCCTGAGCAGTGAACAAGAGAGCCACAGAAATTTGTGTGAGCAACTGAGCAATGAGAGTGAGCAAGTGAGCCAAAAGAGTGATTTTACTCTGCTGGAATAAAAGAAAGAGTGAACAGGCTAACCCAAAAAACCATATTGTATATTATATGTACCAAGAATCAAGTCGCTTGCATTAAAGGTGCTCTTGTAATTCACCTTCAAAATTTTTTTCGAACGTGGGATAAATCTAAAACAAAATCGTACAATAAAAGATATATATGAACGTACATAAAAGAATGTATTACTGGTTAGTAGATACATTCATTAGTTTTCGGATTAAAAATTTCAGATCACCACCAAAAAATTTAAACAAAGCCCAAAGCTAATTTTGTCGTGCCAAAGTTTTGATCACCTTGCAGAGTCCTGCAAAAGCCGTCAGATTTGTATAAAATTTGTTAGATGTAAATTTCGAACCGATCGTTCCTACGACAGCTATAAGATATAGTAACCCGATTTGCAACAAATTTGGTAAGGATGTCATACGTGTAGCAAGCACTCAATCTGTGAATTTGGTTAGGATATCTTGAAAAAAAAATTTTTCAGACTAAATGATGATTTCGAGCCGATCGTTCCTATGGCAGCTAAATTATATAGTGATCCCATTCTGACATATTGTAGTGTCGATTGTAACAAGAAGAACTTAAATCCAAAATGCCCAAATGTAGCTAATTTTTTTTTGTAATAGATTTTGCTCCAAACATTTTTGATGCCTATCTTCTCGGGGTTACTACCGCCATCTATGGGACAGAAGAACTAACTTCTTGGCAAGTAGCATTGATTAATGTTTAATGCATCCTTGGCAATTGCTGTTCGAATTTTAAGTCGAAAAAGAAATTATCGTAAGCTTCCCTGTACTAATGGCTGAAGTGAGCTTCCTAATCTTCTCAAGTATCCGGCCTCGTTCTTTTTCGCTACAATCTTTGACAGCAAAAAACGTTACCCCACAACTTGCTAAGGAAAGGAAAAACGTGCACTGCTGAAAAAAGTTTTTTTATTGATGGCGAACGCAGGCTTAGTGGCTCCATCAATCTTCTCGATTGATTAATAATAGATTATAAAAAAAAAATTAAAGAAGAACTCCACTAGGGCAGCCAACGAACCTAATAGTTCTGGCCAGACCCAAAAATAAGGGATCTGGTCTAAAGTCCATAAGGACTCTGACGTAAGCGCATGTGCTCTAAATCTGCACAGTGGCTTATCAGTCCCACTCTCAGAGCTGCTGAATGCTCTATTGGCGCCCGCGCATAGAGAGTGCTATTACAAAATTCATCCGGTCGATCCAGATGTGGCCCAATCCCTTAGTAGTGCAAGAAATGCCGCCATAGGCGAAGGCCAGGAAGCCCCAAATAGTGTACATATATCGTGAGAAAAGTGTTCTTCCGGTGCTCCGCCTGGACTTTGAGCCACTAGCTCTAGCCCAGGTATATATTTTTTTGGTTTAATTTTTACGCATGGCCAAGTGAACAAAATAAAATTGTGTTGAAATAAATAACTCCCCGCTAAATAGGTAGCGAAAAAATAATACTACTATAAAAACACAAAAAGGCATTAAAATTAGAATAAATGATGCCAACTAAACTGAAACGATATATTAATAAAAAATATATCATTCAGTCGAGAGATCCCGACAGTAGAATACCCTGAGGTAGTAGAGAACGCCACTTAAATTTTATATTAATTATATTTGTGTTTCGTATTTGTGCTGTCTGTTTTGTATTTAAAAGTCTAAGCAACAATGAGCACGTTATTTTCAAAACAACTAAATAAAAACTTAAAAAATAATTTTTAAATGTATAACAAAAATTAAAAAAAAAAATTTAAGAATTTGAGCATGATTTTACTGGGACTCGAACCATGATGTCCCGTCTATCAAGGTGGCAGCTTTACCACTCTCCTTGAAAGAGAGAGGGAGAGAGGGCGAAAACTCACAACAACAACACATTAAACTACAGAATTAAATAATTGCGAATATCTTCCGTGTTTATTATCCGATCTTGATCAAATTTTCACAATGCATCCTTTCCTATTCAAGTATTGTTCGTGCCAAAGCTCAAGTCTCTAGCTTGATAATAACCAGAGTTAGGTATTGTGGGCGAAGGGGGCGTGGCATCCAAAATTTGAAATAAACTTGATCTGCGTGCAAATGTAAGAAGTCTTCACACCAAATTTGGTGCTTCTAGGTCTTACCGTTTCTGAGATCTTGTTACTTACACGGACAGACAGACGGACCGACGGACAGACGGACCGACGGACAGACGGACATGGCTATATCGACTCAGCTTGTCGCCCTGATCAAGAATATATATACTTTATGGGGTCTGCCACGCCTCCTTCTGCCTGTTACATACTTTTATCTTTTTAACAAACTTAATATAATAATAGAAATTGATAAAGACTACCGAGCGCGTAACTTTTGGGTATAATTTGTAACCCCCTCCTCCCACCCGAAGAGAAATAGCCGGATCCAGCATGTGCTCCGCGAGGTTACATAGACTCAGCTCGTCGTCCTCAAGTATCTATATACCTTATAGGGTCTGTGAGGTCTCCATTTATGCGTTACACAGACGAACAGATAGACAAAGAGACGAACGTGGCTACAACGTAACACTGATCAAGAATGTATAACTTAACTAACTCTTGCACGCGCAATGCTGGCGAGTTAATACATATGGCATGTTAGCATTCCCGCCGCATCCGGCAACGACGATAATCGAATGCCTTTGTTATGCAGTTCCCGTTATAGCGCATAACTATGCTTCGTCGGCTTACGGCCACGACTTGGATGCATGTTGTTATGTTCACCAAACCCCCAGGAGCTTCTCGAACAGCGGTGTGTCAACAGAATAGCGAGCTTAGTACACTGGGCAGTGAATTGATATTCGATTTTAACTGCAGCGAGGGAGCAGCAGAGCGAACGGATAAATCATAAAACGATAAGAGAAGTCCCCAACGAAACCAATGTAAGTGGGTTGATCAGCCACAAAAACATTTTAAATTTGCGTGAACATATTATCTTAACAATTATACATATAACTATTACAATATTGTGTGTGACATTTTTCTTTGCCAATTGTTTTGTGATCCGTGAGTAGGACATTACAAGAATATAGTGACCCAAAATCAAAAAATTCAGATTCGGAGGATTCAGATAAAGACCCAGTTCTCGAAAGTAATAAAAGCAACTCAGTTCAAATAAGCAAACCATATATGGATCCCAGCTAGTTAAACAGTTTGTAGAGGCAGGAGTTGCAGCTGCGTTGCAACCGCAGACAGTAGCGTTCAATGCAAGGGTCGCGGTCTGAAAGTCAAACTTAGAGGGACAAATTGCTGAATTGACAAGAAGAATAGGAGATACGGAGATTACTGCACCTTCTATAGCAGCTTTCGAAGAAGTGGAAATTTTAGCTTATGTTCGGTGCGGTGAGCTGCTGGACGCGGTCAAATGTTAGCCTGAATTTACGGTGGCCCAAGAAGCCTACGTCTCTTGGCGACAAGCTACGACGGCAGCATATAAAATATTCAAGCCATATAATGGAAGTAATCATCATTATCAGGCAGTGATCATAATGAGCAGCAAGATCAGAGGCACTGCTGGTGCTGTATAGCCATGTCCGTCTGTCTGTCCCTCTTTGTGTCACCTATATCTCAGAGACTATAAGAGCTACAGATACCACATTTGGCATGTAGGTTAATGTTTTTCTCGCATTGATCAAGTTTGTTTTAGACTTTTTGCCACGCCCCCTCCGCCTACGGAAATCGAAAAGCATAATTTCGAATTCGAATTACAAGAGCACCTTTAATTTTACCACCTTAATTTTTGGTATGTATAAAACACACTATGGTCCGAGCCTGTCCTGCAAATTCCGCTTAAGCCGGATAATAAACTAAGAAGTTACTTAGTTAACAATGTTACGGGCAAGATCGAATGATATCTTCGTAATGGCGCTATCTATGAGATTTTTTTGAAATTGAAACAATCTATAGTGAACGCATTGCACTCAAGAAGTGCAGGGTCTCCTACTGTCGAGCTTGCTCCTCCGTAGCTTAATGCATTTTTATACCCTTGCAGAAAGTATTATCATTTTGTCATGAAGTTTGTAACGCATTGGGGGAGGCTTTACAGACTCCATAAAGTATATATATTCTTGATCAGGGCGACGAGCTGGGTCGATATAGCCATGTCCGCTTGTCTGTCCGTCTGTCTGTCTGTTTCTATGCAAACTAGTCTCTCAGTTTTGAAGCTATCTTGATGAAACTTGGTAATGACCCGTCTTTTTGTTGCACGCAGTACATATGTCCGATATTATCCTCTTGTAGTCTTTTGATGATGTCCACACCAACACCAGTAATCCCTGGAATCAAATTAATACTTACCTAGATTGTCAACAACAAAATAGGGTAACAAGTGCAGTCCCTAAAAACCCATTAGATTAGGTAGTTGGGCCAGCTTACTGCGAATGGAGGGCATTAGAAAATTTTGCAATAGGTAATACATAATAACAACTACCTGAAAGCGTGGTAGCAAATTACCGAAGCAAATTACCTAAATAAAAAAAGAAAGATAGGTCTGTAAACTTCAAATAATTCTCTACCTAACTGCATTTCACGTTTTGCCAGATTCCAACTCGTGAGTTTTGATTTTTGCCACGTTAGTCTCGTGCCACTGTGCGACGCCTAATTAACGCCTCTACAGTAAAAATACAGCTTACACTCTGCTCAGCTACTTCATTTTGCTCAGTGTTCGCTCAGAGTGCGCAAAAATCAGCAAAGAAAAAGCTCTTTCATGGCATCTTGTGTAGCTCATTTCGCGCTATTGCTTCTCTCTGCGATTGTTTTCTTTCAAATTTACACTTCATACTTAGCGCCAAAACGATTTACACAATTTTTCACAATGTCTTGTATTAGAAAGTATAGTGATATATGGAGCCATTTTAAGGATCTGGGAATCCAGCCGGCCAAGTGTAAATACTGCAAAGGCACCCTAAACAAAACCCAAAGGAATTTAAATTTGCACCTACGAAATAAACATTCGGCAGCTATGGAGCCCGTTGTGTGCCAAAATGATGAAGAGGTGGTTGCTGAACAAAGTGCGCGGCCAAACATTACGACATTCGCTCACAGGCCTGTTCCTTAAAGCAAACTGAAAAATATCGACAAGCAAGGGGTCCGCATGATTGCCAAGGGTCAACACGCTTTATGATTGGTGGATGAGCCCGATTTTAAGAAGCTAAGTATTATTATTAATTATTTTTAATAATATGTTTATTTAACTCTTTATATTTAGCATCTTTATATTCTTGCAGAGGGTATTGTAATTTTCTCACGAAGTTTGTATCGCATTGAAGGAGGCCTCACAGACCCCATAAAGAATATATATTCTTTATCAGGGCGACGAGCTGACTCGATATAGCCATGTCCGTCTGTCTATCTGTCTGTCCGTCTGTCTGTTTCTATGCAAGCTAGTCTCTCAGTTTTTAAACTTTTTGATGAAACTTGGTATAGGTACGTCTTTTTGCGGCACGCAGTACATATATCGGAACCGGCCGGATCGGATCACTAAATCCTATTGCTGCCATAGGAACGATCGGTTCGAAATCAACATTTAGTATGAAAAACTTTTTTGTTTCTTAAGATATCTTATGATATAGTTTCAAACATCTTTACCAAATTTGGTTTAAATGGGATTACTATATCATATAGTTGTCATAGGAACGATTGGTTCGGAATAAAAAAAAAACTTTTTTGTTTCTTTAAATATCTTAACGAAACTCACAGATTGTGTATTTGACACAGTTCTATGCATCCTTATCAAATTTGGTGCAAATCAGATTAGTGTATCATAAGTATAGCTGTCATATGAACGATCGGTTTGAAATCAACATTTAGTATGAAAAACTTTTTTGTTTCTTAAGATATCTTAATCAAACTCACAGATTGTGTATTTGATATAGTTTCAAACATCTTTACCAAATTTGGTTTAAATAGGATTACTATATCATATAGCTGTCATAGGAACGATTTGTTCGGAATAAAAAAAAACTTCTTTAGTTGGTATAGTTTCAAACAGTCTTCGCAAATTTGGTTTAAATCGGATTACTATATCATATAGCTGACAAATGAATGATCGGTTCGAAATCGACTTCTAACAAATTTTGTATAAAATCGAAGGGATGCAGAGCTCTGCAAGGGTATCCAAACTTTGCCGCGGCAAAGTTAGCTTGCATTAAATTTTTTTTTTAATTTTTGTTATACATTTAAGAAATTTTTTTATGTTTAGAAGAATATTTGAGTGGCGTTCTTTACTACCCCAGGGTATTCTACTGTCGGGCCCTCCCGACTGAATGATATATTTTTTATTAATACATCGTTTTAGCTTTAAACAAGTATATAAATCAATTTTTAAGCAAAATAGGCTCTTAAAACATGTTAAATAGTATGCCTAATTTGGGATTTCTCTTTTTAATATGCACTTTGTAGATTCAAATATTTTATATATAAGAATTGAATATAGCAATATGTGAATCAATTAATTTCCACATTGGTTCAAATACTTCTCATTTTAACTGCATTATGATATGCCACGCCCCCCTCTGCCCCCGCAAATTAAAATACAAAATTTCCTCTACAGTAAAAATACAGCTTACACTCTGCTCAGCTACTTCATTTTGCTCAGTGTTCGCTCAGAGTGCGCAAAAATCAGCAAAGAAAAAGCTCTTTCATGGCATCTTGTGTAGCTCATTTCGCGCTATTGCTTCTCTCTGCGATTGTTTTCTTTCAAATTTACACTTCGTACTTAGCGCCAAAACGATTTACACAATTTTTCACAATGTCTTGTATTAGAAAGTATAGTGATATATGGAGCCATTTTAAGGATCTGGGAATCCAGCCGGCCAAGTGTAAATACTGCAAAGGCACCCTAAACAAAACCCAAAGGAATTTAAATTGGCACCTACGAAATAAACATTCGGCAGCTATGGAGCCCGTTGTGTGCCAAAATGATGAAGAGGTGGTTGCTGAACAAAGTGCGCGGCCAAACATTACGACATTCGCTCACAGGCCTGTTCCTTAAAGCAAACTGAAAAATATCGACAAGCAAGGGGTCCGCATGATTGCCAAGGGTCAACACGCTTTATGATTGGTGGATGAGCCCGATTTTAAGAAGCTAAGTATTATTATTAATTATTTTTAATAATATGTTTATTTAACTCTTTATATTTAGCATCTTTATATTCTTGCAGAGGGTATTGTAATTTTCTCACGAAGTTTGTATCGCATTGAAGGAGGCCTCACAGACCCCATAAAGAATATATATTCTTTATCAGGGCGACGAGCTGACTCGATATAGCCATGTCCGTCTGTCTATCTGTCTGTCCGTCTGTCTGTTTCTATGCAAGCTAGTCTCTCAGTTTTTAAACTTTTTGATGAAACTTGGTATAGGTACGTCTTTTTGCGGCACGCAGTACATATATCGGAACCGGCCGGATCGGATCACTAAATCCTATTGCTGCCATAGGAACGATCGGTTCGAAATCAACATTTAGTATGAAAAACTTTTTTGTTTCTTAAGATATCTTATGATATAGTTTCAAACATCTTTACCAAATTTGGTTTAAATGGGATTACTATATCATATAGTTGTCATAGGAACGATTGGTTCGGAATAAAAAAAAAACTTTTTTGTTTCTTTAAATATCTTAACGAAACTCACAGATTGTGTATTTGACACATGAAAAACTTTTTGTTTCTTAAGATATCTTAATCAAACTCACAGATTGTGTATTTGATATAGTTTCAAACATCTTTACCAAATTTGGTTTAAATAGGATTACTATATCATATAGCTGTCATAGGAACGATTTGTTCGGAATAAAAAAAAACTTCTTTAGTTGGTATAGTTTCAAACAGTCTTCCCAAATTTGGTTTAAATCGGATTACTATATCATATAGCTGACAAATGAATGATCGGTTCGAAATCGACTTCTAACAAATTTTGTATAAAATCGAAGGGATGCAGAGCTCTGCAAGGGTATCCAAACTTTGCCGCGGCAAAGTTAGCTTGCATTAAATTTTTTTTTTAATTTTTGTTATACATTTAAGAAATTTTTTTATGTTTAGAAGAATATTTGAGTGGCGTTCTTTACTACCCCAGGGTATTCTACTGTCGGGCCCTCCCGACTGAATGATATATTTTTTATTAATACATCGTTTTAGCTTTAAACAAGTATATAAATCAATTTTTAAGCAAAATAGGCTCTTAAAACATGTTAAATAGTATGCCTAATTTGGGATTTCTCTTTTTAATATGCACTTTGTAGATTCAAATATTTTATATATAAGAATTGAATATAGCAATATGTGAATCAATTAATTTCCACATTGGTTCAAATACTTCTCATTTTAACTGCATTATGATAGCATGTTTTTAGTTGAATCAAAGCATTATAAATTGGATTCTAATATTAATTTGGGAATTTAAAATCAAATAAAAACGTATTTGATTTTACAACTCATTTTTTTATGAGCACGGATGAAATGGGTAATAGAAACATGCGCCTTGTAATGGACTTTCGAAAACTTAATGATAGAACCATCCCAGATAGGTATCCCATCCCAACAATTCCATGATTTTGGGAAAACTAGTTAGAGCCAAGTACTTTTCAACCTTAGACCTGAAATCTGGTTACCATCAAATCACGCTTTCAGAACGTGACAGGGAAAAAACTTCATTCTCGGTGAATGGAGGGAAGTAAGAATTCCGTCGACTTTCCTTTGGCCTAAAAATGCGGCCAGCATTTTTAGACCCAGTACTTTAAAAAAGTACAAATGGGTGTATTACGTTTGTGCAAAAAAAAAATGTGAGTAACAGGCAGAAGGAGGCATGGCAGACCCCATAAAGTATATATATTCTTGATCAGCATCAACAGCCGAGTCGATATAGCCATGTCCGTCTGTCCGTCTGTCTGTCTGTGCCTTTTTTGAGTTCCTAGATCTCAGAGACTATAAGAGCTAGAGACACCAAATTTGGCATGTATGTACATCTATATCTTGCATTGAACGAGTTTGTTTTAGATTTTTGCCACGCCCCCTCTGCCCCCGCAAATTAAAATACAAAATTTCCAAGTCGAATTACAAGAGCACCTTTAAAGCTAGTACCTTGATTTTAAGTACGTATAATACATACTATAGTTCCAAACTATCCAGCAAATTTCGTCTAAATCGGATGATAAACGCGGAAGTTATTCAACTAACAATGTTACGGGCAAAATCAATCTCTGAAGTGACGCCATCTATGGAAATTTTTTGAAACTGAAACAATCTGTAGTAATCGCATTGCACTCAAAAAGTACTGGGTCTCCTACTGTCGAGCTTGCTCCACCGTAGCTTAATGCATTTTTCAAAGAGCGATTGACGTTGTATTGAGAGAGCAAATCGGTATATGGTGCTATGGCTATGTAGATGACGTCATTTTTTTTTTAAAAGATGAGGAATCTCACGTTACACATGTTGACTGGGTTTAAAAAAGTTTGTATGAAGCTAACATGAGTGTATGCAAGGAAAAGTCACAATTTTTTAAGAAAAGAGTACATTTCCTATTCAAAACCTGCGGAACATTCTGACATCAGAGGATGTCATGCTGTTATGTCCTTGAAGAATCTAACCCACAATTATTCTACAAACCAGACAAAGAAAATTTGGTCGCCGATTCCTTGTGCAAGCAACAGCTTAACGCTTTAAGCCTACAAGATAATGAGTCATGCATTGCGACGGCTCACAGTGAGCTTTCCTTGAATAACACAATTGAATCTACCGAAAAACCGTTGATTTGTTTTCAAAACAAAATAACTCTCGAGGAAGCTAGATTTTTGTCAAAGCGCAGGTTTATCCTGTTTGGAAATAAAAGGCGCCACCTCCTATATTACATCTGCAAAGAATCATTGCTTGAGGAAGTATGGGAAGTAGTCAAGCTTAATGCGGTGAATGCACTACTATGTGATTTGCACAGTTAAGCGCTGGTGCAAGATGAGCTGGTTCGGAAATTCCCGACGACCAAATTTTGGTACTGCAAAAACCGAGCTACGGACATTTTTAGTGTTAGTGAGTGAAGAGAAATCATCCTCACAGAGCACAGCAGAGCTCACAGGGCAGGCCAAAAAAAATGTCAAACAGGTTCTTGAAAGATATTTTTTCCAAAAATTACTTAGATGGCCAATAAAATCGTGCTAAACTGCAAGATTTGTGCAAGGGCAAAATATGTTAGACATCCAAGGAAACAGGAACTCGGTGAGACACCAACAGATAAAAAAAATTTTTTAACATGCATTGTTCGCACAAGGTTTTTAAATTCGCTGTAGTCCAGTCAATTTAATTACGAATCATAGATGATTTAAAAGTACCCTTATTAGACCCTATGAACTTCTATCCGGCAGCCAGAACAATCTACTGTATAATAATAGCCGTAAAAACGAGCCGTCTTTAAACTCTTAGACGTTCAGCTCGCTACTAATAAACAATTATGGTGTCAGCATCTCAAAAGCACTAACCCTACATAGTGTTCCTAGCGGACAGGTCGAGCGTATTCATAGCACTCTGCTAAAGCTTGCTAGATGCCTAAAAAACATAAGCGACATTGTTAAGGTCATTTGGTTGACTACAAGCGAGCCCAACAAAATAATTCACTTGGTCACTATCAAGGAACAGCTTAAGCTGTGAAATCTCATCCCGATGTTGTTAGGTTAGAGTGGCGATCAACAATCAGTCAGGTTCGATTTGTCCTACATCACTCAGGAATTGTAGCTGGTGTGTCTCTAAAAATTTTAGCCTGCCCCTGCCCAGTGACACAGCAAATGTTTGGGTGTCTCTAGCTGCTGTACGTTCACACAACTTCTGCAGTAAGCATTACTCGTATACTGTAGACCCAATTTCATGGCGTAAGTGCCTATGTGTCAGTGTTCTTTGATTGCGGCTGTAAGTCTATCAATGTCCTTTCTGGATTTGCTTAACAGCTCTACAGTGCGTTTTTGGTTATAAGTCCGATCCGGTCTGGTCCTTTTGCAATTGGCGATGCTGTACTACCTGACGCTCGCTTCTTCGAGCTCATTATGGATACAAATTTTTTACCGTGCTGAGAGTTGGTCGGACCTTCACAGGCGAACTGTATGGCTCGGAACCTTTCCTAGCTAGTTCATCTGCCTTCTCGTTTTCTTCAAAATCCCATTAAGTAACTTTTTGCAGTCTAGTATCAGTTTAGAGCTTGTAATGACCGAGCCTAGATCCTTTGGGTCCAAGAGGCCTCGCTCTAACAAATGCCTGGCTGCTTCCATTATTTCGAAAGCCTCCGCCTGGAATACATTTGGCGTGTCAGGTAAGTAAAAAGACTTTTCCACTTGCAGATTTGGCGAGGATCCGTCAGTGTAGATTGACACCTCAATGATTCGTTCAATCTTTAAGCTGATTGAGCGGCTGTGCATTCTATATGTATATCAATTGGTAGTAGGTTTACCATAACGTTAAGTGCCGCTAAGGGGCAGGATCTTATTGCTCCAGTTGATCTTGTGCATGCTGCCTGTTGTATTTTTATTAGGGTTTCAACATTATATTGCATGGAGAGAGCTGGCCATCATAACAGTGCTCCGTATTTTAGGATAGGTCTTACTTCCGCTGTATACATCCATAGGGTCATCTTTGGATGCAGCCCCCAGGTTTTTCTGAAGGTCTTTTTGCAGGAGTAAAATGTCGCGCTCCGCTATGCTCAATTTCCATGAGAGTTTAGGATCTAGATACCAAGATACTTTGCCTTGTAGGATAACTTCAGCCTTAGACCGTTTAATCTCGGTAGGTTGAATTTGGGAATTTTTGTCTTCTTTGTGAAGGGCATTAGTTCTGTTTTAGTGGGGCTTACACCTAAGCCGCATGACTTGGCCCAGTCGCTTAGCTTCCTTAGTGCACCCATTGCTGATGGTATCCAAGAAGGATCCTGTTACCAGCAACACCACGTCATCTGCGTATGCCACTGCTTGGACTCCCCCTTTATTTTGGCTGTGTAGAGTTCTATTCGTGTTTGTAAGCCAAAGTAGCGGGGACAAAACTCCTCCCTGTAATGTGCCTCTGCTTATGTATCGCGTGAGATTATCGCCATCCATATATCATTTGACCCCAAGGTCAATGAGGGATTCTAGAATGAAGTTCGCTTCAACGTTATTGAAAGCGCCTTCTATATCTGAGAATGCCGCCATTGTATACTGCTTGTAAGCCAAAGAGGTTTCAATCCGGAGCACTACTTCGTATAGTGCTGTTTCCTTTTATTTTCTGGCGGATATGAATGTCCAATATTGGTTCCAGCGTCTTTAAAGAGAAGGATGTGAGACTAATGGGTCTGTAGTCCTTGGCTAGGACGTGCCTTCTTCTACCTGAAGATTATCTTAGCTTCTCTCTATGCTACAGGTACGTAGTTCAGTTCAATGGAAGCTTTAAAGATTTGTTGTTGTCTCTTCAATAGATTGTAACATTTTTGGTATTGTTTCATTCGGTCCTGGACTTTTGTATGGTTCAAATGTGCTGCTTGCCCGGAGAAGTCTTTCTCTGCAAATTAGTTTTGATAAATTTCTGCAGTTACAAATCGTGTTCACTGCGGGAGGTTCACTATTTGATGTGGTGTTGCCCGGGAAGTGCATATCTGCTAGTATCTCTAGCGATTCTTTCGCAAATATTGTGCCGCTGCCATCTGCTCTATTTAACAGACTGGAATTGGTTTCTTCTTTCGCCAGAATTTTTGCTGTTCTTCCAGTATCTTTGATATTGTCTAAGGATTCGCAATATTCTATCCACGAATTCTTCTTCGCATTTAATAACGCTTGCTTGTATTTTCTCAGTATGTCTTAATACGGTTGCCATATTTTGCTCGCGTAGCTCTGGTTGAAAACCTTCCTGGTTTTATTCCGCAGCTCCGCGGGTTCGCTGTTCCACCACGGTGGGTATCGTTTCTTAGTGTATGTCAACGGACATGCTGATTTGTAGGCACGTTTCATTATACTATTGAAGGAGTTCACTCCCGCATCTAACACTGTAGATGATTTAATATCGTTTCTTTAACGCACGTTAACCTTGGACTGTACTAGGTTGGCAAACTTTTCCCGTCCATTTTACGTGGGTTACGAGTTGGGTTGGACTTGGTGACATTGAAATCAATGTCATACCTAAGGTATCTTGTGGTACGTTTCTGAAGACGTTAATCTTGGCCTTCCTCACCCCGAACCGCAGTCTGTATTCCTTATCCTCCAGCAGAGCCAGGCATTCCTCGTTTATGAGCAGAAGAAAAGGCTAACTAGCCTACATCTCCTGCTCCGCCTTCAGAACGGCCCAGACGTCCATCTTGACATATGGGTTCATCATTCGGGCAAGCTTTTCATGGTCGGAGTGTCCTTTTGGTAACCAGATGCGCACCCGGGGGCGTCGAGAGATATCCCTGTCTGGAATGAGCTTTATTCTAAGCCCATTCCATACCTCGCTAATCTTAGCGACGCATTCAACCAGGAACATCCTCGAGCTTTTGCCAGGTGACCACCCGGTGACCCCGCACCACGTCTGAGGAGTCGTAGGATGGGATGGAGCTCCTCGTATTGGTTAGGACGCGGTCGATAACCCATTCGGAGAGTTTAGTCTCCACCTCACCCCACTTCTCCGCCAACCCTCGGGTTACCGAGCGCTTCTCGCGCTCTCTTTGGCTCACTATGTCCGTCATCTTGCTAACGATAGCGCTTTGACTTAGTAGTCTGCTGTACTGCTGCAGCGCTTGCTCGTTGCGTCTCGAACTTGGCAGTTGTCTCCTGACAACAGATCTTCTTGTAATTTTTGTCCTTGGCATCGCGTGGGTCAGCTTTGCCCTCTGCTTCATTCCTCGCTATCTTGCTTAGAATAAAGCGGGCTTGGCTGGCCATTGCCTTGAGCACCTGGTAGTCCGTTCTAGGTCTACCCCCCCCCTTTGGAGTTTGCAGTATTTATATTGCCGGTTGTGTTGCTTGATTGGAGTGTGCTCGTCTAAGTCACACCACCATTATTCTCATGCACTATCGCGTTCTGGCTGGAGCCGAGTAGTGCGTCCTCATCGATGTCGCTGGAATCGACATCCTTCGGGGGTCTTGGTATATCCGGGGCAGTTCATCATTCATATTCATAATCGAATTAAATTGCCTACGTTAGAGACTCGATAAACGAATCGGAGTATGAGCCCATGGTCAATAAAAAGCAAATCTTTGCGAGATGTTTCCATATTCCCACATGTGAAAAGTCCTAAACGCGGATGCGCAGCACATCGGAGACCTGACTGAAGCTCTCGGGGTACACCACACGGTGGGAGGAGTCTAAGAGTCAAGATTTTCTGAGTTCTGTATAAAAGGTGGTGTCACTTGGAGAGCATTAAAATCCTCACTAGAGAGCAGGATCAAATTAACCAATTAACCTCTAAATCAACCAGATTTTAAGAACCTCAACAAATAATTAAATTAATTTCGGGCACACTTTTAGCCAGTAATAGAATGTTGCTAATGAAGTTGCAAAACATAATACTTCCCATAACCCTTGCCAAGGCAAACATTGTCAATCCAAATATTTTAGACCACACAAACTTAAAATCCGTTTGGCTTGAGGAGCTCACAGATACCCCCATTGCTGATCTAATGTCCGTGACGTCCGTGAAAGTCATTCAATCCTCGAACATGATTTATTTTATAATTAAGTTTCCTCAAGCAAATTTGCCGATAAGTCACATTCTGCCATTTCTCGCATGAAAATCAATCGAATAGCAACATCGTATCCGAATGCGAAGGCCAAATCCGAGCGTCGAAGAGCTGCACGACTTTTTCGAAAACAACAATTTGTCAACTGTCAACAGCCAGATCATACGCCAGAGAGCTGCATAATCCGATCGAGTCACCTGGATGCTATCACATAGATTGACGACGGAATCATTATCGTCAATGATGCATCGGCATTTCTATGTGTGGGCAATGACACTGGGAGGTAGGTGCATAGTAAGAATCTAATCACATTTAACGGGGGGATAGTTAACTAACTCTTGCACGCGCAATGCTGGCGAGTGAAAATGTCATGTCACCATTCTCGCTGCAGCTAGGAACGGCGGTAGTCGGATGACTTTGCTATGCAGTTTTCATTATCGCGCATAACTAAGCTTGGCCGGCTTACCGGTCACGACTTGGATGCATATTGTTATGCCTTCAACTTGTCATATTTTAATTTTTAGCTCTTAAGAAATTTTGTAATGTTAATTTAGTTCTGAAATACACGTCGTTTCTCGCACACGTCATTACTCCGGCATCAAGTTGTAATTCTTAATAGCCAGGCAAGCAATAAATAAATTACCTAAGGATTGAAATATGTACAATAAATTCGAAAAGCGTTATAATAAAAATATATCGCCACTTAAATTTGTTTTGTATTTGTGCTGTCTGTTTTGTATTAAAAGTCCTAGCAACAATGAGCACGTTATTTTCAAACAAACTAAATAAAACCATAAAAAACAAATTTTAAATGTATACCCAAAAGTTTAAAAAATAAATAAGTAAAGAATTTATGCGCGCTATTACTGGGATTCGAACCACGAACACACTTCTTGTATAATATGAATATGCATGTATGGTATGAAGTTCGAAACAAAGATAACTTGAAAGAAAGATGAAGAGAGGGCGAAAACTAACTCTAACACAGCGTGTACTTACATGCATATGTATATGCACAGCAACAATAACACATTGAATTAAAGAATTGAAAATTTTGCGTATATCTTCTGTGCTTATTATCCGATCTTGATCAAATGCGATCACAACGCATCCATATTTATTTAAGTATTGTTCGTGCCGAAGCTCAAGTCTCTAGCTTGATCATTACTTGATCTGCGTGCAAGTATAAAAGTCTTCATACCAAATTTTGTGCTTCTAGGTCTTACCATCTCTAAGATATTGTTACTTACACGGGCAGACGGACAGACGGACATGGCTATATCGACTCAGTTTGTCGCCCTGATCAAGAATATATATACTTTATGGGGTCTACCACGCCTCCTTCTGCCTTTTTTTGGAGCAATCTTAATATACCCACAGGGTAAAATATAATATATAATATATAATATATAATATATAATATATAATATATAATATATAATATATAATATATAATATATAATATATAATATATAATATATAATATATAATATATAATATATAATATATAATATATAATATATGTCGGTTATTTGTTGTAGTAATCCGTAATTTACTTCGTACAACAAAATAAACGGACCTTTACCATCATAGCTTCAAAACTGAGAGATTAGTGTACATAAAAACAGACGGACGGACATGGTTGTATCGACTCAGCTCGTCGACCTTATCAGGAATCTATATAGTTTATGAGGTCTCCATTAATGCGTTTGTGCAAAAAAAAAAATGCATTAAGCTACGGTGGAGCAAGCTCGACAGTAGGGGACCCTGTACTTTTTGAGCTTAATGCGATCACTACAGATTGTTTCAGTTTCAAAAAATTTCCATAGATGGCGCCACTACGCAGATATCAGCTGATTTTGCCCGTAACATTGTTAGTTGAATAACTTCCGCGTTTATCATCCGATTTGCAGGATCGGTTAGTACTATAGTCTGTATTATACATACTAAATATCAAGGCGCTAGCATTAAAGGTGCTCTTGTAATTCGACTTGGAAATTATGTATTTGAATTTGCGGGTGCGGAAGGGGGCGTGGCAAAAATATAAAACAAACTCGTTCAATGCAAGATATAGATGTACATACATGCCAAATTAGGTGTCTCTAGCTCTAATAGTCTCTGAGATCTAGGAACTCAAAAAAGGGACAGACAGACAGACAGACAGACAGACGGACATGGCTATATCGACTCGGCTGTTGATGCTGATCAAGAATATATATACTTTATGGGGTCTACCACGCCTCCTTCTGCCTGTTACGCACATTTTTTTTGCACAAACGTAATAGACCCATTTGTACTTTTTTAAAGTACAGGGTCTAAAAAGAAGATACGCTGGCGAACTGTGCTTTTATCAACTGACATCTTTGTAGTGGTGCCATTTATTGAAATTTCTGGTATGCAAGATTAAAGAGCAATCTGTAGGGAACGCTGTGCACTCAAAATGTACAGCGTCTTCTACTGTCTTGCTTGCTTTACCGTAGCTTACTGCATTAATGGTAGACTATTTATTTTAGATATACTATTCATATATGTAATGGTTGCCAATTACTTATACACATAGTATAAAAACATTTAATTAAGAGAATATTTGATATAATGAGTGCTTTAAGTGAGTTTTAGATAAGCTCCTTAAAATTGTACTCTTAAATCCATTCAAATTGAAAAGAAGGGACAATGGGTTAGACTGGATATAAAAATAGATTTGTATACGCGTTTATGTATATTTGAAGTCATATTTAAATGTTAATATTCAAAACATTAAAAGTTGTGCATGCACACTTTGGGGTGATTAACTTTTCCCCTGCCAATTTCATTTCCACCCTATTCTGCTATATTCAATGTACACTTTTGATTCCCCTGGATATTGCCTTTGCGCAGTCGTCAAATTCACTAAGATGAAATAAAATACAGCGCTTTATGAACATGACAACCAGTTGGAATCAAAACCGCTACGAGATGAAGTCGCTATCAATATTGCCTTTCGTCCCGTGGCTACTATGTTGCTGTTTTCTTGTCAGCGTGAGCAGCTTGATGGGCAAGGATGCTTGGCTGCGTCCTGGCTGTCATAAGGTGGGAAATACGCGCAAGATCTCAATTCCGAATTGTGTGGAGTTTACGATTACGACCAATGCCTGTCGGGGTTTCTGTGAATCATACGCGGTGCCATCGATACTTACAGCAATATCGGGCCTCTTTCGACCTCCCAAGCCTGTGGTATCAGTGGGTCAGTGTTGCAACATGATGAAATCCGAGGAGGTGAGACAAGAGGCAGACAGACAATGAAATGGGAGAAATCGTAAAATTGAACCGGACTTTTTCTATTTCAGATTCAACGTCGCGTTCTTTGCATTGAGGGACTGCGCAATGTGACCTTCAAGAGCGCCATCTCCTGCAGTTGCTATCACTGCAAGAAGGATTAGGAAAATATTTGGATGATCTAAATTTACTAAAATTGTTTATCTGAGCCACTTTAATAACTAAAATTAATTTTACTATCCACTCGGATTCAAATTAGTGAAAATCTATTTATTAAAATACTATATTATTTTATTAGGTGATTTTTATTAGGTGATTCACACAACATAAATTTACCGACTCGTGTCGCCATCTGCAAGCTAAGCACATAAAAATTGGTAAACTTAACAAGGCCCTGAGAATAAAAGAATTCTGACTGAAGCATCGCTTGCCATCGGATGTACTCCAAACAGATCTCCGGCATGTTCCCTTATTGCCAACATTGTCAATTTGTTACAATCGTCCGATGTTGACCAAATTTTTCGGGATGTAACATATAATAATAAACGCATATTCTGTGAGTTGGAATACCCCAAAACGCCACCTTATTGCACGATAATTAAATCTCTGCTATGTTATGTGAACATTTCAGCGTAATATTTCGTCAATCAGTCAGTCAATCAAACAATGAGTTTAATGTATGTACTAGGAGTTTGCCCCTTGCTTGTGACGCTCGCTAAAATCTTGATAAGAAATGTGGAGTGAAATTGGGGTCCATTTCTTATAGCCATAGCTGAACCTTACATCATTTCTTATAAGACATTTTTCAAATTTTTCTTACAATTCGACTTTAAATATCTCTGTGTTACAAATTGGAATGAATTTGGATGCCCTGGGAAGGCATCTGGTAGGTCTTATCGAGAATAACAAAACTGCATACTTGGAATTTGGGGGACACCCCCAAAATCTGCATTTACTGCTTTAAAAAATCGAGCTTTGCTATGTATGGGTACTTAACAGCTTTTAACTTAGTATATTTTTTACAAATTTTTAGCCGATTTAAAAGGAAGAAGAATTGAATTTTTGATTTCTGATCAAGAATACTATACCAAGCTCACTTTGGAGCGCCAAAGTTTGGATACCCTTGCAGAGCTCTGCATAAGCCGTCAGATTTTTTACAAAATTTTTTAAATGTTGATTCGAAACCGATCGTTCCTATGGCAGTTGTATGATATAGTGATCCAAATCGGTTCCGACATATTTGCATACCCCAGACTTAAGCATTTTATCTATAATTAATTACATTAAGGTTAAAATTAACTTTGCAATTTTGCATACCCCAGACTTAAGTATTTTATCTCTAATTAATTACATTAGTTACATTAAACAGTCTACTTTTATTCGGTGTAAGATATAAATTAATGAATCTATATATAGATTAGATCCGCGCTAGTATGTTATCAGCCTTAAGAGCGAACCACCAAAGACATCCCTAACTACAAAGTCTATAATCTTGGGACTTAAATCACTCAACCTGTTGACTGGAGGCTTGGATCTATCTGTGGCTTGGATGAGCCGCACTCAGCTTTTAGAGGTCCGCAGATAGTTTGTCAAAACGTCTCGGCCACGTTATCCGGAATGTTTTTCAGAGATCTGTAGATTCCCATCTTATATCGACTTTTCGCTTGAATGGCTCGTGAAGTCTGCAAGTCTCGATGGGCGTTGCAGCATTTCTTTTCTCTTGCAGGAAAGGTGCAACTCTGCCTAATCTTGCGAGCTCGTCAGCAGTACAGGGAACCCAGCACGGGAACCCAGATGAGATAGAGTTCTTGCTGCTCTGTCATCACGTGCAGAGATCGGCAACATTCGTTCACTGTTTTAGAGTTACGTGAGTCAGCTCTGACCGACTTCAACGACGCTTGCCTCTTGAATTTTTAAAGACCCTTGAGGTCCTGGAATACCACTATTCACAACGTCCCTTGAAGTAGAGTAGACATTGAAAGAAGTTGTGATATAGTCCACACGGACACAATTGTCAGTTGCACTGACGAGAAAAGGGAACTCAAACAGTATCTTAGGGTGACCAAAACTGTGGGAGTTCCAAAGTGAAGAATCGCTCATCCTTAACGGTGATAGAGGGGCTACTTTCTTGCTCATTAAGTCAATAGGTAAAATATATAGGAAAGCATCTAGGGCTTCTCCTGAAGTGGTGAGGAGGCGTAACTCGGACGTACGCTGTACTCTTGCGAGTTAAGGAGTGACCGTACTTATGAATAAAGCGGACTATCAAACAACAAACGCCATAAAGTAGTATATGGCGTATCAAAGCTGTATTCCCCTTTATCCCTTTTGCTAAGTTTTAGAGTCTCCTTGCAAAGCTTTGGGAGTAATAGAGTAGGGGTTTGTAAGTGAATAGAATCACACCAAAAATTTTGTTTCTGAAGACCCAAGGTTTCTGTATGAGAACCACGTTAGAACCCTTGATTAGGTGAAGCAGAACCTAAGATCGTCTTTTTCCTGGCCGACATATTTATGTCTCACTAACAAGTGTACCCGATGTATTATGCATATCCTGTAACACTCCACTTTTGTTGAGCATTAGTCAAATGTAAGACAGTTGGAAAACCGGAGACAGAGACAGGCAGACTCAACAGCGAAAGGGGAAGTTGAGTGAGAAGCAAAGCAGGGGGAAAATGGTCATGGATATGGAGCACATTTAGTCACACAATTGGCTTTGCAAGGCCAACGAGCTAAATATGTTTTTAGCCTGAGCCTTCTTTATTTGTTTTTTGTTTTGCTTTGCAGGTGAGAAACAAATGAAGACATTAAAGCGCCGAATTAATAAGCACTTTAACCATTTCCAACTGGGCTTTTAATTGGCCTATACCAAGGCTTTGTGCGTCGAGTCTTTACATCCTTGTGCGGGCTTTGCTTATATTAATATGCTTTCATAAGCCACTGCAAATGTCTTTAGGGGCCTCTAGATATCCCCACCTGGTTCAATCTGTTCCTTACGTTGACGCAGGCGCAGACGCTGACGTCGACGACGACCTCTCGACAATGTCATAAAAGTGCCACTTAAACTGTTTTAGTTTTATGTATTTTTTTTTTGTGCGCATCGCTTTAAAGTTGCAGGTGGCAAAAATAACCAGACACCCGCAACTACGATACACACTGGGCAACAGGATTTCATATTAAATAGGCAAACAGGACAATCACTAAGATGATAATAGTTGCGAGTACTCGAATGGTAAATACTCTTTGCACATAATGAATAAAAATCAGACAAATTAATATTTTATGAACAATTTTTCAAAAAATTTCTATAAACACATTTCAAAAGAATTTTCAATTCTTCTAAATTCGTACAGGTTTTTAATTACTTCCTGTTTTATGTTAATATTTTGTTTACTAGAGACAACAGGGGAAGTGATTTCTTTGTTTATTTATTTATTATTTGTGACATATTTATAGTAAATCTTAAAATCATATTTAGCAGTTTAAATGTCTTCGTGTATCAAACATAACTAAAAAGAAGATATAATTAAATACTTGCGTTTATATATTTATAAAAAAAATATAAGTCACAAATGTTATTCATTAATTTGAGTTTATTATGCAGAACTTATTAACTAACTAACAATTGATTAGAACTTAGCATTAGGCCTAAAAGCTTTCTATGCGTGTTGAAATGTGGGGAGTTTTGTGTGGAGAGTTTTACAGCTTAAAGCTGCGACAGAGCTTTGGACTTTAAATTGCAAGATTGCATTTTTGGAGTTTCCCATAATAGGGGAATAATTTGTTTACTACTTGGCCGTCTAAGCCTGAAGGGGAAAAAATGCTGATCATGCGTTGTCGTGGGAGTGGGATTTGGAGTTGTTTATATTTGGGCCGTTTAGGCTTGAAGGGGACAAAGTGCTGATCGTGCATTATCGTGGAAGTGGGAATATGCGATTGTTTACGGTTTGGTCAATTAGGTTTGCGATTGAAGAATGATACATATGTCAATATGTCACTGTATAAGGATTTTATTTAAATTTCATCACGTGTTCTTTTCAAAAATTTTAGAACAAAACTTAAAGGAAATTCCAAAAAAATTAATATGCGTGATATATAACATTATACGAGTAAAAAGATGCCATGTGCTTATAAGTCCATAAAAAAATAATATCATATTAAAAATATTTGAAATTGAATTTAAAACCGAATTCCAATGAAGCTCGACATTGGTTAAATATTTAATAATGTTATTAGTTTTTGGTTGGTATAAGTAAATTATTAATTAAACTTTGTAGACAAGTGTGGTCGGTTGGTCTAGCCTAGAACTGTAAATTGGTTGAACCTTGGCGAAGTTAAGCCAGCTGGCTGTTGGCAATTGTTTCGATGCTTGGCTATTTGCCTGTTCGTCAGTCTAAATGCGAGACGTGTTTAATTGCTCGATTAGTGAGCAGTTTTCTTGGCCTGGCCTGAACTATGCCCCATGTCAGATGATATGTCAAAGTCAGATAAGCCAAAATGGTCAAAATAGGCGCAAAGCGGCTATTTACGTTTCCCGCTTTCTTAAAAAAAATTATATAAGGTTCGGCTACTACTGCAAGAAGTGTTTCTCATTTTTATTCCACATTTCTTCCCGAGACTTCAGCAAGCATAGCGAGCAGAAGGCTGGCGAGTAAAGCAAGCAGGGGACAAGCCCCCTAGTGCTATATAAATTACTACTATTATTTTAAGTCTAATTGCAGGAAAAAATTAAAAACATCGAAAGACGGTTACATAGGTTTCAGTTAATAAACACAGATTTCATTACATCCGATTAGAATTAAATTTCAGGACAGGTTCCGAAAATAGTGTATATTACATGTATCAAAAATCGAGATGCTGTTAATAAAGATGCGCTTGTAGTTAGACTTCGAAATTTTGTTTTTAGGGTAACGGGGCGGAAGGAGGCGTGGCAAAATTCTAATGAAACTTGATATAGATGAGCCTTCGTACCAAGTTTGGTGTGCCTAACATTTATAGTCTCTGAAATATAGGTGTTCACGTTTTTAAAATATAAAACAGCCGTAAACTATCCATTTATTATCCGATCCGGAGTAAGCTTGCTAGCATTACAGGTGCTTTCGTAATTCTTTCGAAAATTTTGTTTTAAAGTTACGGGGCGGAGGGGGTGTGGCAAAATTCTAAAACAAGGTTAATCAATGCAATGTACATTTTTAAAAAAAAGAATACTAACACGAAAAAATTACTTAACGAATCAAAAACGAACAGTCTGGCAACCCTAACGCAAGATAATAAATAAATAAAAAAAATGCATTAAGCTACGGTGGAGTAAGCTCGACAGTAGGAGACCCAGTACATTTTGAGTGTAATGCGATTACTACAGATTGTTTCAGTTTCAAAAAATTTCCATAGATGGCGCCACTTCAGAGATTGATTTTTCCCGTAACATTGTTAGTTCAATAACTTCCGCGTTTATCATCCGATTTGGACGAAATTTGCTGGATAGGTTGGAATTATAGTATGTATTATACGTACTAAAGACCCCATAAAGTGTATATATTCTTGATCAGGGCGACAAGCTGAGTCGAAATAGCCATGTCCGTCTGCCCGTCCGTGAAAGTAACAAGATATCAGAGATAGTAAGACCTAGGAACACCAAATTTGGTTTGAAGACTTCTTATACTTACACGCAGATCAAGTTTATTGTAAATCTTGGATGCCACGCCCCCTTCGCCCACAAAGTGAAACAAAGGATAGAACTGGCAATTAACAAGCTAGAGATTTGAGCTTTGGCAGGAACAATAATTGTACTTAAATGGATGCATCGTGAAAATTTGATCAAGATGGATAATAAACACGGAAGATATCCGCAATTATTTAATTCTTTAATTTAATGTGTAGTTGTTGCTGTGAGTGCTCTCTTTTATTTGCTCGTTCGTTGAAGCATTTACATATACATATACACATATGCGTGTATATACATGTGCGCGCTGTGTCAGAGTGAGTTTTCGCCCTCTCTCCCTCTCTCTTTCAAGTGGTAAAGGTGCCACGTAGGTAAACGGGAGATCGTGGCTCGAATCCCAGTATAAGCATTCTTAAATTCTTTAATTTTTTTTTCTAATTTTTGTTTTACATTTAAAAATTGTTTTTTAAGTTTTTATTTAGTTATTTTGAAAATTTTAGTGGCATTCTCTACTACCACAGGGTATGCTACTCTCGGGCTCTCCCGACTGAATGATACATTTAATTTTTGTTTAAAAGAAAATTTGTGCGGCATTCTCAACTACCACAGGGTGTGCTTCTGACGGGCTCTCCCGACTGAATAGTATATATTTTTTTTAATTGGACCCTGTACTTTTAAAAGTACAAATGGGTTGGTGCAAATGTGCGTAACAGGCAGAACGAGGCGTGGCGGACCCCATAAAGTATATATATTCTTGATCAGCATCAACAGCCGAGTCGATATAGCCATGCCCGTCTGTCCGTTTGTCCGTCTGTCTGTCCCTTTTTGTGTCACCTAGATCTCAGAGACTATAAGAGCTAGAGACACCAAAATTGGTATGTAGATTCGTCTATATCTCAAGTTGATCAAGTGTGTTTTAGTTTTTTGCCACGCCCCCATCCGCCCCCGAAAATCGAAATACAAAATTTTGAAGTCGAATTACAAGAGCACCTTTGATGCTAGACACTATGGTCCGAACCGATTCTGTAAATTTTATCTAAATCGGATGATAAGCGCGGAAGTTATTCAACTCACAATATTATTATCTTCGTAGTGGCGCCATCTCTGGAAATTTTTTGAAACTTAAACAATCTGTAGTGATCGCTTTGCACTCAAAAAGTACAGGGTCTCCTACTGTCGAGCTAGCTCCACCGTAGCTTATTGAATTTTTTTTTGTTATACATTCATTCATTCATTTTGTTATACGCTCATTGCGGGTGCGTCGTTTTTTTTGGAAGCCATGTCCACTCTTTTTAAACTACTGAAGGCATCTATACAGCTGTCAAATAGCACACACAAGCTGTTTTTAATATGTTAAAACAGGGTAAATAATTATTCACTCACAAAGAATACAACCCTATAGTGGTCTCAATCTGTATGAGTATAGGTTCTAAATGGTGCTATCCTCTTCTGACTCATCGAATAAACTGCACACTAAAGAATGGTTGCAGTATTTTTGGGAGCACTACATAATTGTACAGATCTGTACAGAGCTGGAAATGAGTCTATTCATGTAGTCCTCTACCAGAGGGGGGCTCTCGTCATGTTCAAATCTGTTCAGATACTGTCTGAAACAGCCATGACCACTCAGAATCCAGCGTCCCGTTGCAGCTCGTTCTCAGTCGCGCTGCCTTCCCATTCGGGCATCGGATTTTATCTCCGACAAGGATCTCAGATCAGACTCATCTGCTTTGGCCTCGTAAATCTCCTTTACTTTTGTGATCAGCACTTCCAGTTTGATCATACCTGACCAGACTCCGATTGCACAATGCCTGCACGTCGAGCCAATCCCCCTCATGTATGACGGTATGCTCGCCGCGTTCGCCCAGACCGGTGCCGAAAATGGTAGATCGCAACACGCTGATGAGAAAGCGCTTCGCGCTGTAACTGGGTCCTTCGTGGTTAACCATCATCCGCAATAGCCTCTGGTTTATCTTCGCCGCCTTCTTCTGTGTGTTGAGCAGATGTTCCCCGAAACAAAGGCGCAAGTCTATGTGGACCCCTAGGTAGCGAATTGACCTCTTTGATACGACCATTGCTCCATCAAATCGTAGGGTTGCATATTTTACTTTTTTTCGGCTGCTGCCGAGCCCCGCCTCTGTTTTGTGGTCCCCTAGCTTAAGTCCACTACCGCCAACCAGTTTCTAGCGGCTCTGACAGCTTCGGCACCCATGAGCCCAACTTTCTGCCCTTGTTTAGCAGACAATCGTTCACAGATAATTTTATCAAAAGCTTGCCGACTGAGCCTAGGAGGCATTATAAGGAAGTTTTTCCAGGCAGGGTCGGCGTCTCAGTCCGGCCAGGGCCAATTACAGAAAATTTGTAATATCTGGGACGTCTGGAGTGAGTAATAGAGCGTCAGAAGGAAACGCTGACGCCCCTCGAGGTTTCAAGAGAACGAAGGAAGCTTACTTTCGAAGCCCGATTTGGGCCCACCCTCGTCTCTTGAGCCTCTCTTCAAAACACAGTCACGGAACGAGGCGGTGTATAGGTAGCCTTGGAACATCTCTCCAGCGAGAGAGGGTATAACCCGATATCTCGCTGGCGGAAATGCTCCAACACTACCGTGCCCAGTGACGGTACTCCTGAGTGTTAAACTCACAAACGAGAGAGGGTTTGATCCGATATCTCGTTCGTGGAATATACCCAGCGATTACCACCACCAGAAGGCGACACCACTGTACCGCATGAAGGTGGCGCCGGGTGATAAACGAACAATTGAGAGAGGGTATAACCCGATATCTCATCTGCCGAATACTTCCGGCGGTCATCGTTCACTAACGGCGGTGTCCCTGTACCACATGACGGGAGCCCTGGGTGACAAACTCACAATCGAGAGTAGGTATGACCTGATGTCTCGTTTGTGGAAAGCACCCAGTATCCATCGGCTTGGCCATACTCGACGAGAATGCAAGAAATAGTCATCAGAGGTGTAGGAGTATAACTCTTCATAACCTCTACCTGACATTCCTTGCACGTGTCAAGCCGTTTGTGACCGCGTTTCTAGGACGCGCACATTTACTCGCACTTATGCCCACGAACACTTTTCACTACCTTTGCACAAGAATTAAATTACTGGGGTCTTCGCATGCGTTTACATATTTCATCATCTTTATTTACTTAATATGCCTTAGTGGCGGAAAATATCAAAAGAATTTTGGCCGTGGGCCAGCTTACCACGCTGTACTTAGGTACCCCTGGGGTCGCAGGTGCTGCAGGGGGGCGCTAGTTTTGCAAAAAAAAATGCGCGCGCGCTGTTGTGGCCGCTGGTGCTGTCTCCAGTGGCTATTACTCTGCTTGTTGTTGGTTTGGTTGAGCTGGTGGCTTTTGTAGTTGTTGCTGTGGGCACGCGCACGTGCTGCCGCCGTAGGGTGCTCCGCTGGCCACGCTCTCGCAATGCACCTGCCTGCCGCTGGGTTTTCCTTCTTGTGCCGTTGTCCTAATCCTTGTCCTTTTCCGTTGCTTTTTGTGTTCCTCGTCGTTGTTGATGCTCCTAATTGTTGGTTTTGGTTTTTCAGTTTTGCACGTCGCTTTTGGTTTTACGTTTTCCGCACTTGAAAAAAACACTTCTGTTCTCCTTGTCGCCCGCCAGAAAAGTGTCCCATGCCGATAACTAAAGCTCCTGTATCGATACCACGATCTCGATGTTTTATATCGTGTATCCGATACTTGGTGATCGATGGGTAGGTGGCGTTTCGCTATCGGGTATCCGATGTTTGTTTATCGGTGGCTAGTACTTGTTGCTAGCACTAGGTGGCGCTAAGTACTTCCTGTAACAAACTGACGGGGTGCTTTCAAGCCATTTGGCCGAAAATAAAACTAAAGTGGCTCCATGCCAGTAAATCAAAAATAAAAATGTCCTAGGACGGCGGCTTCTTGCCATATGTCTCCGTGCCTAGAAACTCAAAAATTGTGGGCGGCAGAAATGCTGCTTCACACCCCCCCTTTACTTCGAGGGGCGGAAAAATGGTCATGCCGCCGGCACGATTGATTTTGACCGTGAAGCGTTTTCCCTCCGTCTCGATCAAAAACTTTAGCGGTCTCCTCGCCGCCTGGGGTCGGGCTCGCTCCACCGTTTCTAACACGGTGACCGGGATGGTTCCAGCCAAGCCCCGCAACGTCCAATCAGCCGGTGCGGCTACCCAGTCTAACTGGTCCCACGGGAACTCTGGGTCCAGCTCAACATCCCGCACCCCGGCCAGTAACTCCTCCCACTCATCGTCGCCCAAGAACGAGCCATCCATCCCGAGTTCGGCCGCGAACACGGCGCCGATCTCCGAAGAATTGGACAACCTGTCGTCCGCAATGCTCGCCGGCCCTGGGGGCGGGGCCCGGCTGTCCTCGGAGTCGTACGGACTGTTGGTCTCCTTGGTAGCGCCTATGGGACGGCGCGGGTAACTCCCGGAGTGTCCGGCGCGTAGGCCCAGAATAACCCCGTCAGCCTCTGCGGCACTCCCTGTCGGCACGACGGATGGGGGCAAACGCGTCGCGAGACGGCTCCATACTGAAGATTTCTGTGAATATAAAGGCGAGGTTAATTTCTGAGGCGTAGTTTGTTTTGAGACGTAGTCGGGCGAAATTAGTTTCAGAGACGTAAATAAGTTTGAATACGCAGGCGGGCGAAATTAGTTTCAGAGACGTAGATTAGTTGAGGGCATCTAGCTGGTCGGTAGGGTTTGGTCCCGAATGGAACGCCTTGAGGTCCGCCAAGCTGGCGATCCGCCGCTGTGAAGAACCCACTCGTTGCAGGCGCAACACGTTCGGGGAGATAAACTTCAGGACTTGATAAGGGCTTCGTATTTCGGGCCAGTTTGGCGGCGAATCCCTCGGCCGCGTTGGACAGGACGTACTGTCGTACGGGGACGAGGCTCTTTAGTTCCGGGCGCCACTCCCGACGTCTGAGATTGTAGTGCTTTGCTTGCTTCAGACTTGCCCGCTGAGGGTTTCCTTTGACAACCTCAAAGATATCTTTGAGTTGTTTCGCCTTGTCGCCTGGGGCCTCAGGTTGTCTTCCGGTACCAGGCGGGGTTCTCGTCCTTGGACTAAGAAAGCTGGGCCAAATCCTGTCGTATCCGAGATGCTGGTATTAATCGCCAACATGATCTCCGGTAGCAGTTCGTCCCAAGGATCTTGTTGTCCTTCGATGTTCTGAGAGATCATGGTCTTGATGGTCCTGTTTGCTCGCTCCGTGGGGTTCTGTTGCGGGCTGTATGGGGCGGTGTGTTGTAACTCGACACCGGCGGTCTGGCAGAATGAACGGAAAGATCTGCTCGTGAACTGCGTCCCATTATCGCAGACGAAACGCCGTGGGACACCGAACCGGCTGAGTATATTCTTCCGGAAGGCTTGCTCCAGATGCGCTGCCGTGGCTTTCCGGATCGGAACCAGTTCCACCCATTTAGTGAAAACATCGAAAAACACAAGCAACATCGTGATTCCATGTTTTGAGCGTGGAAGAGGTCCTATGAAATCCGCGCAGAGGGTATCAAAAGGTTTGTCCACTTGACGGGTCAGCATCCGTCGCGCGGGTTTCAGTTGGCTCACCTTGAATTTCTGGCACCTCTCGCATTGTCTCACGTAGCGTGTTACGTCTCGGAACATTCCTGGCCAGTAGTAACGTTGAGAGATCCTTGCGATGGTCTTGCGTATGCCCAGATGTCCTGCGGTTGGGTGGTCATGACACTCGATCAGTACCCGGGGTCGGTGTTCGGACGGAACACACAACTTCCAGGGCACGTAGTCCTCCTCTTCGGGTCGAAGGCCGAGATGTCGGTAAATCTGGCCGCTTTCAATGATGAAGTCCGGGGACTTGTCCGGAGCCTCTAAGATACGTCGCGTGAGTCTGTGGATCCATTTGCACGGTGTCTTCTCCTCCTGTGCTAGCTTCAGAGTGATGTCTGGTTTCCTTTTCGGTAGTACACGTCGAACTGGTATTGTAGCAGTTCTAGTGCCCAGCGGGCGATCCTTCCGGTTGGGTTTTCGATGCTGTTGAGCCATTTGAGCGCGAGGTGATCAGTCACGACGTCAAAACGGTAGCCCTCGAGGTAACAGCGAAGCGTGCGTATTGCCTACACTATAGCCAGGCATTCCTTCTCGGTGGCTGAGTAATTTTCCTCGGCTTTAACCAATCGCCGGCTGACATAGGCGATCACTCTTTCTGCTCCTTGGTGTAGTTGAGTCAAAACAGCTCCCAATCCAAAGTCGCGTACGTCTGTTTGCAAAACGAACTCCTCGCTGAAATCCGGGAAAGCGAGAACTGGTGCTCCGGTCAGGCGTACTTTGAGATCCTTCAACGCCTTTTGCTGCTCCTTTTTCCACTCCCATTTCTGCCCCTTTCTTAGCAAAGACGACATGGGCTGGGCGATGGCCGCAAAGTTCGGGACGAAGCGACGGTACCAGGACGCAATCCCCAAGCAACGGCGTAATTCTCGACACGTTGCTGGTGGCTGGAGCTCTCTGACCGCTGCTATCTTATCCGGATCTGTGTGGATGCCCTCGCCGCTGATGACATGACCAAGGTAGACCAGACTGCGCCGAAAAGAATTTGCATTTCGCCCGGTTGAGTCGCAAGTTTGCTTGTCTAAGCCTTCGGAAAACCTCTCCTAGGCTCTTCGCGTGTTTCTCCAGTGTTGTTCCGCTGACGACGATGTCATCCAGGTACGCGAATGCGAGGGGTATTATGTCTGGGCCGATGACGCTGTCCAATGCTCTTTGGAACGTTGCAGGTGCCGAATGTTAGCCAAAAGGCATCACTTTCCAGTGGTATAGTCCTCTGCCGGGTACCGTGAATGCCGTGTATTCTCTGCTGTTGCGTGCCATGGGAATTTGCCAGTAACCACTCTTCAAGTTCAACGTCGATATGTAGCGCGCGTTCCGAAGTCGCTCCAGAGTGTGATGGATCCTGGGTAGCGGGTATGCGTCCGAAATTGAGTTAGCGTTTAGCTGGCGATAGTCGATGCACATCCGGACGTCGCCTGACTTCTTACCCACGAGTACAATGGGTGCACTGTGCGGACTCTTCGACGGTTCGATGCAGTCGTTCTTTAGCAGCTCGTCGACTTGCTCATCGATGGTCCTTTGCATGGCCGGTGTTTTTCGGGAAGTACCTCTGCTTTATGGGGCGATCGTCTCTTGTCGTGATTACGTGCTCTGCGATATGCTTAACTCCGTGCAGGTTCTCGAACTGTGCTAGTTTTCGCGTTCTAGGAAGTTCTCGACCCATGGCTCTAGATTGTGCTTGTTTTCTGACAATGATTGCGGTTCACCCGTATCATCGTCCTCCACCTCGTTGACGCGAGCACCCGGTTCCGGTGGTACTACCAGAAAGCACACTTCGGTTTGGTTTCCCCCCAAGGGGTGGGGACGTTGAAATGGCACACCATTTTCAAGTGGCCCCCATGAACCTAACCCGTGGAACTGGGTTTCTCAATCCTGGTGCCATCTTTGTCCTCCTGCCTTGGGGAGTCGACCACTTGACGTGGGTCTTCCGGTGCTGAGCGAACGTCTTGATCTGGGGCACTGTGCCTGAAACGAGAGAAATAGGTGGCCATTGAAGCCTCCCCACGAGGATGATCTATGCGATCCGTTGCGTTGACTTGGAGTGATTGATCTATGTGATCCGTTGCGTTGTCTTGTGATTGATCATTACGATCCGTTGCGTTGGCTTGTGGTTGATCCTTGAGATCCGAGGCGTTGGCTTGCAGTTGATCCTTGAGATCCGTGGCGTTGACTTGTGGTTGATCCTTGCGATCCGAGGCGTTGACTTGTGGCTGATCCTTGCGATCCGTGGCGTTGACTTGTGGTTGATCCTTGCGATCCGTGGCGTTGACCTGTGGTTGATCCTTGAGAACCGAGGCGGAGCTCGAGTGATCCTTGAGATCCGAGGCTGAGCTCGAGTGATCCTTGAGATCCGAGGCTGGGCCGGCTTGGAATGGCTTAGAGTCTGTCTCGTCGATATTAACCAGAAGACTCGGTTTTGCGACGCAAAACCTTTACCATCGCTCGACGCTTCCAGTACGCTAGGTGTCATCGTCTTCCAGCCGGAAAATGCATCCTTGCTCGCTATGTTAGCGCGGACAGTAGCCGGATGACCAGCGGGTGTTGATAAGCACGTGGACGTCAGTTGGAGGAACTCGTTGCCGCATCGTAAGCCCAAGATCACATCGTCGACGACGACCGGCAATACCAGGAATGGTAAGCGAGCGTAGTTCGTATCCAGCTGTACGACGGCCACTAATGCTTTGAAGACTGTTGCCCGACTTCCATCCGCCATGCTGACTTTGGCCCGTACGTCTCGAAGATCGGAGTTCTTCAGTTGGTGCGCGGAATCTTCGCTAATGGAACTTCTCGTGGCTCCAGTGTCAATTGTTGCTTGTCGCAGCTGGTCTCCGATCCTCCTTGCGTCGGAGATATACCCAGCTGACAGTAACCATGGTACAGCACGGGGTCTTTTCCCACAGCGTTTCCTAAAGTTAATGCTTAACACGTGGTTGGAAAAATTACGGGACTGGACTTGGATCATCAGTCACGTTGGTATTAAGGCTGTCGCTTTTATTCAACTCTTCTGTTCTCAACTGTTCCCGTTGCCGGTTGAAGCTTGATTCATCGCTGCGTCCTCCGATGTGGCCGTCGAAGACTACTCAAGCTCATGCCTTGTTGCAGCAGAGAGCGTGTTAGCTCTACCCACGTACTTCGCAGCAGAGAGCGTGTTAGCTCTGCCTGCGTGCACCGTCGCAGAGAGCGTCGTAGCTCTGCTCACGTACGGTGACCAGAGAGCGTGTTAGCTCTGCCTGCCTTCGCTGTAGCAGAGAGCGTGTTAGCTCTGCCCACTGAGAGAAAACTGTCGCCGAGTGGTCGTGTCGCCGGGAGAAATGTCGCTCGTGTTGCGGCAAACAGGCTGTTTTTGTAGCTTGCCTTGCACATGGCCTCTCTCTCCATTTTCCTTTTACCAAGAGCAAAAAAAATGAACAAAACAAAAAAATACCTCGTGCATTGCGAGCCGAAAGCAAAATGGCGAACCCTACAGAGCTGGAGGGGAAAATTTACGGTTGCCAAATTTATGATACCCCTCTCCTGAGGCCGAGAATTTTCTGAGACTTGTGGTTTGGCTGGGACTTGCAATTTTCTGAGACTTGTGACTTGGCTGGGACTTGCAATTTGCTGAGACTTGTGACGTTGCTGGGACTTTGAATTTGCTGAGACTTGTGACGTTGCTGGGACTTTGAATTTGTTGAGACTTGAGACGTTGCTGGGACTTTGAATTTCCTGAGACTTGTGACGTTGCTGGGACTTCGAGTTTCCGAGACGTGGGAGAGACTTTGATTGTTTTAAGATTTGTGAATTTCTAAGACTTGTGACTTTGCCGAGAATTTTCAGCGAATTTGTCTGGGACTTGGGGCTTTGCTGAGACTTTTGCTGGAAATTTTCTTAGACTTGGGGACTTTGCTGGAAACTTTATTAACTTGGGACTGAGCTGGGAATGACATTTTCTGGCGGGCTCAGGGTTTATATTAAGAAAATAAATATATATATAAAAAAAATAGCAAATATATATATAAACATGAGTTAGTAATGATCTTTTAAAAATATATAAAATTTTCCCAAATGGGTATGAAACACGCGGTCTAAATATGAAAGTCTCGTGGGCATTTCGAGGCAACATATACTAAAATGCTTTCTGCTAATCTGCGTACCTATTCTACTTCGTCTACCAAATGTCTCCAGACGTCCCTGCTCGGGCGCCATCTGTAAGGAAGTTTTTCCAGGCAGGGTCGGCGTCTCAGTCCGGCCAGGGCCAATTATAGAAAATTTGTAATATCTGGGACGTCTGGAGTGAGTAATAGAGCGTCAGTAGGAAACGCTGACGCACCTCGCAAGATTCGTTACGAAACCCTACCTGATGTGGGTCCAGGAGGTTTCAAGAGAACGAAGGAAGCTTACTTTCGAAGCCCGATTTGGGACCACCCTCGTCTCTTGAGCCTCTCTTCAAAACACAGTCACGGAACGAGGTGGTGTATAGGTAGCCTTGGAACATCTCTCCAGCGAGAGAGGGTATAACCCGATATCTCGCTGGCGGAAATGCTCCAACACTACCGTGCCCAGTGACGGTACTCCTGAGTGTTAAACTCACAAACGAGAGAGGGTTTGATCCGATATCTCGTTCGTGGAATATACCCAGCGATTACCACCACCAGAAGGCGACACCACTGTACCGCATGAAGGTGGCCCCGGGTGATAAACGAACAATTGAGAGAGGGTATAACCCGATATCTCATCTGCCGAATACTTCCGGCGGTCATCGTTCACTAACGGCGGTATCCCTGTACCACATGACGGGAGCCCTGGGTGACAAACTCACAAACGAGAGTAGGTATGACCTGATGTCTCGTTTGTGGAAAGCTCCCAGTATCCATCGGCATGGCCATACTCGACGAGAATGCAAGAAATAGTCATCAGAGGTGTAGGAGTATAACTCTTCATAACCTCTACCTGACATTCCTTGCACGTGTCAAACCGTTTGTGACCGCGTTTCTAGGACGCGCACATTTACTCGCACTTATGCCCACGAACACTTTTCACTACCTTTGCACAAGAATAAAATTACTGGGGTCTTCGCATGCGTTTACATATTTCATCATCTTTATTCACTTAATATGCCTTAGTGACGGAAAATATCAAAAGAATTTTGGCCGTGGGCCAGCTTACCACGCTGTACTTAGGTACCCCTGGGGTCGCAGGTGCTGCAGGGGGGCGCTAGTTTTGCAAAAAAAAATGCGCGCGCGCTGTTGTGGCCGCTGGTGCTGTCTCCAGTGGCTATTACTCTGCTTGTTGTTGGTTTGGTTGAGCTGGTGGCTTTTGTAGTTGTTGCTGTGGGCACGCGCACGTGCTGCCGCCGTAGGGTGCTCCGCTGGCCACGCTCTCGCAATGCACCTGCCTGCCGCTGGGTTTTCCTTCTTGTGCCGTTGTCCTAATCCTTGTCCTTTTCCGTTGCTTTTTGTGTTCCTCGTCGTTGTTGATGCTCCTAATTGTTGGTTTTGGTTTTTCAGTTTTGCACGTCGCTTTTGGTTTTACGTTTTCCGCACTTGAAAAAAACACTTCTGTTCTCCTTGTCGCCCGCCAGAAAAGTGTCCCATGCCGATAACTAAAGCTCCTGTATCGATACCACGATCTCGATGTTTTATATCGTGTATCCGATACTTGGTGATCGATGGGTAGGTGGCGTTTCGCTATCGGGTATCCGATGTTTGTTTATCGGTGGCTAGTACTTGTTGCTAGCACTAGGTGGCGCTAAGTACTTTTTGTAACAAACTGACGGGGCGCTTTCAAGCCATTTGGCCGAAAATATAACTAAAGTGGCTCCATTCCAGTAAATCAAAAATAAAATGTCCTAGGACGGCGGCTTCTTGCCATATGTATCCGTGCCTAGAAGCTCAAAAATTGTGGGCGGCAGAAATGCTGCTTCATAGCATATGGGCCTGAAAGCTGAGAGGTCATCTGACGCTTTGCGTGGCATTGGGAGCAGCAAGAGTTTCTGCGTCTTTCAGCACTTAGGCCTCGCGCACACTGGGAGCTGAAAGCGGAGCTGACAGCTGAGCTTATAAGCGAGCTTATCAGCGCCGAGAAATCAAACATGCTTAATCGATCAAGCAGAGCGGAGCTGAACTTAAAGCTTATCCGCTCAGCTAAGCTTTCAGTGTGCGCGCTTTCATACAAGCAGTGCGTTTGTTTTTCGGCGCTGATAAGCTCGCTTATAAGCTCAGCTGTCAGCTCCGCTTTCAGCTCCCAGTGTGCGCGAGGCCTTAGGGAATGTTCCCTCGTTCAATCACGCTGTAAAAAGCTACACAAAAGTATCTGAGTGGTGCGTGACTGCCAGCTTAACGGGCCTGTTGGGGGTACCGTCTGGGCCGGGTGTTTTGTGTTTCCGCAGGGTGTGTGCGGTTGCGAGGACCTCTACTGGCTTGATTGACACAGGGTCTTGGCTGGTAGTCTGAAGATCCAACATAGGCTCGCTTTCGTAATGTGTGGGGAACAACGACCTGATGATGGCTTCTAGCTTGACCTGCTCCGTAGGGACTGCGTTTCTAGTCCTGTTCATTTTGTTCTAACTATTTAATAAGTCTGATCCCAGGGATCCCTGTCTGCTTTATCACAAAGCTGGCGAAAGCATGAACTTTGCTTGTTTTGCTTGCAGATCTTCTTCCTCCTAGCTCTCGTACAGTCTGGCTTAAGCTCTGCTAAGACTTCGTTCCACCAGTAGACTGAATTATGACGTCGCAATGTTCTTCCGCGTGACATACTAGCCTTGCACGCCTGACTAAGTGCACACATAACCATGTCCGCCTTTCTCACGCTGTTTTCACTAGTTGCCATACCTTGGAGTTCTTTCAGAAACATCTCCGGGACCAGGGTATGAGGCTTATAGCGCCTTGGCGCATGGGAATGGCTCTGCAGATCGTGCGATCTGAGGATGGTCAAATCGGCCGTTTAGTAGAATTAGGTTTAAAACTCCGAGTACTTCGAGCAGGAGTCGTGCTCTGGCGTTCATGAGCTGCGTATTCCACTCGACGGCCCAGGCGTTGAAGTCAGTTATTTTGGAGGGGGTGTGTTATCGGGCGTCCTCTAGCAGCTCGTCAAACGCGTCTCCAAATTCTGCGAGGCTACAGCTTGGTGGCATATAGCAGCTGAACAACCAGATGTCCGCACTGATGCAGTCCAAGAAATACAACTTGTTTGAGCATGACCAAATTGCTGCGGCTGTGTTGCTGATAAAGTTCGGCTTATCCACTGTTATGTTACTTTCTGTTACCGTTTGATGCAACAGATCCTGCAACAGATCCTGCAATGGTTTAAATTGAGCTGCAAAAACTTCACACTTGAAGCTCGCCAACAGCTTCCTTATATGCCGCCCATTTAAAGCTACCTGTCGAATGAATTGTGTGTTCTTCTCCGGATCTTATGCAGAGTATGCAGGCAGGCGTTGACTTGCAATCTTTAGCTGCGTGATCCGCCGATCCGCAATCAAAGCACTCTTTTTATGCGTCATGTTTACTTATGCATCTGGCTGCTATCTCGCTTTCGGCTCCTCCTTTTACCGCACTCGACAGACTGCCCATCCAATACGGATTTTCTCCAGCTTTAAGATCTGTACTGCATCGCCTTTCGGCAGTGACAGAGTGGCTGACAAAAAGCCCCTTAGCCTTGGCGCAGCCTATTGCTGTAACGATCCGTCGCTTTGGACTGCTTCTTTGGACCAGATGATGACAACGTCTGGCAGTATAAGTTACATTATAAATATTAAGTATTTAAAAATGCTTTAACATAGAATGAAAATATAGCGCAAGCTAGCTTTGGCGCGCCAAAGTTTGGACACCCTTGCAGAGCTCTGCATAAGCCGTCCGATTTATTTTTTATTTATAGAGAGCTATCTAATAATGCTAAAATTATAGGCTAGCTTAGTTTATTACATGCATATTTGTCATATATATACATATTTACAATGAGCCCTATTGGCTTTAGGTTGAGTGGTACAGATTTGTAGTTTTTAAATATTTAATGATTTTAGCAGTGTTTTGGGTAGAAGTGGATAGATAGTCTAGAGGGTTAGTGTTTTTGAATATTGTTTGTCTATGTGTTTTCAGGGAGTTGCAGTGGGTGAGTAAGTGCTCTATTGATATGCTGTCGTTGCAGAGGGTATTATAATTTTGTCACGAAGTTTGTATCGCATTGAAGGAGGCCTCACAGGCCCCATAAAGTATATATATTCTTGATCAGGGCGGCGAGCCGAGTCGATATAGCCATGTCCGTCTGTCTGTCCATCTGTCTGTCTGTTTCTATGCAAACTAGTCTCTCAGTTTTGAAGCTATCTTGATGAAACTTGGTACAGGTACGTCTTTTTGCAGCACGCAGTACATATGTCGGAACCGGCCGGATTGGATCACTATATCATATAGCTGCCATAGGAACGATCGCTTCGGAATCAACATTTAGTATGAAAAACTTTTTTTTTTAAGATATCTTAACCAAACTCACACATTGTCTCTTTGGTATAGTTTCAAACAGCCTGGCCAAATTTGGTTCAAATCAGACAACTAAATCATATAGCTGCCTTAGGAACGATCGGTTTGAAATCAACATCTAACAAATTTTGTAAAAAAAATGGACGGCCTTTACAGAGCTCTGCAAGTGTATCCCAGCTTTGGCGCGCAAAAATTAGCTTGCGTTATATTTTTTATTTGGTCTCCTCGCGATAGAAGCTGTTTGTTTTTTTTGAAAAAGTGGTAGCTGTTGAGTTTTTTGAGGTTGATTGATTGGTACCAGGTAGATGTTTTGTCAAAGTTGGGCTGCATTTTATTTTTATGTGTGTTTTTTATGTGTTTTAGGATGTCTTGTATGTTGAAGTCTTCTTTGAGTATGAGGGTTGGAGGTGTAGGTTGTTGCCTCTGTTATATTCGATTATTCTGTCTATTGTTGATCTGTGTTGTGGTCGTCTGGGTGGTCGGTATGCTTTCAATATTTTAATGAATGGGGAGTTTTTTGCGGATATCAAGGCTTTTATAAGATTGGCAGTTAGGAGTTCCCGTCTGTTTTCTAAGGGATCGGAGTGTGCTTAATGAAGGATGTTTTTTGAGTATGTATGCTCCAAGGGCGATTCTGAAACCAGTGTTTACTGTTGAATTTATTGGGCGCATTGCTGTTTTTGAGCAATGTCCCTAGAAGGGAAGTGCTTAGTCTGCTTTTGAGAAGAAGTGTGAAGGTGTTGCAGTTAAATTTCAGACTTGACAGGCATTTTATTATGTTGATTGTTTGTTTAAGAGTGTGCGTGAGTTGCTCTGTGTGTGATTTGTATCTGTGTTTGTTGTTGAAATGGAGGCCTAGTATTTTTAGTGTAGTGACATTTTTAATTTCCTTGTTGCAGGTTCTTAGGGTGCAGTGGCAGTTGTGTTTTCTGCAAACATGCATGTTAGCATTTCGTGGTAGAAAGCACGGCTCCAGAGTAGTCGGACTAATTATGAACAGGATGGGGACCAGGTCTATATTAATGTTTTTCCTATTTTTTAGTGTTATTATCAGGCTGAAATCAAACTTAAGTTTGTGTTTGGGTGTTGGGTGAGCCTTTGGGCTATCTTGTTGTAGGCTATTACGAAGAGGACTATTGAGAGTGGTTACCCCTGGGGTATGCCGTTCTGAATGGGGTAGAAGGAGGAAAAGTTTGTATTGATGCGCGTACTTATTTTCCTATTTCTCATAAAGTTCTTTATGTAGCTAATGATTTTAAGTCCCGTTCTCCATTCTGTGAGTTGGTCAAGGATTGAGTGAATTCCGATTCTGTTGAAGGCTTTTGCGAAGTCGAGTGATATTATCGATATGTGATTTCTTCTGGAAATGGTTCTTGCTATTATATGGTGTACTAGTAGTAGACTATCTATAGTAGATTTCCCTTTTTGAAACCAGTTTAACTGATGTGGATTAGTTTATCATTAGAGATAAACCACCACAGTCGGTTTTCGATTATTTTATCTCGGACTTTTGATAGGCATGGGTTAAGTGATATGCGTCGGTAGAAATTTAGTGAGGATTTATGTTATCTGAGTGCGGTTTTGGAATTGGAATTATTATGCTGTACTTGTAGGATGGGGGGATGTGGCTCTTTAGTATTTCGTTCTGTAGGTTGATTATTCTGGTTTTTGTTTTTAACATGGAGTAGTTTATTCTGTCTAGTCCGGGTGTATTACCTTTAAAATTATTTAGTGCTGCTGTAAAGTCAATTAATGTGATTTGTTTTTCTATCTCTAGTGCTCTTTTTGCGGGGCTGTGGCTGTGAATGTTAATTAGTAAAGCTTGTTTTGCGTGTACGAATGTGGCGGAGAAATTGTGATCGAGTGATGCATTTGAAAAGCTTGTAGAAAAAAGCTCGGCTATTTCTGATTTGTTGATGGTGTGTTGGCTTGTGTGTGGATTAAGGATGCTGTGGATGTGTTTCTGTGGGTTCAGTCCGCAGAAGCGTCTAATGTTGTTCCACATTGTTTTTGGGGGTGTGTCGGGTGCTTTTTGCCCTGTAAATGTTTGGGTGCTGATTTTTATACCCTGAGGGGGTATATTAAGTTTGTTCAAAAAAAAAAAGTATGTAACAGGCAGAAGGAGGCGTGGCAGACCCCGTAAAGTATATATATTCTTGATCAGGGCGAGAAGCTGAGTCGATATAGCCATGTCCGTCTGTCGGTCTGTCCGTCTGTCTGTCCGTGTAAGTAACAAGATCTCAGAGATGGTAAGACCTAGGAACACCAAATTTGGTATGAAGACTTCTTGTACTTGCACGCAGATCAAGTTTATTTTAAATTTTGGATGCCACGCCCCCTTCGCCCACAAAGTGAAAAAAAGGATAGCACAGGCAATTAACAAGCTAGAGATTTGAGCTTCGGCAGGAACAATACTTGTACTGAAATGGATGCATCGTGAAAATTTTATCAAGATCGGATAATAAACACGGAAGATATCCGCAATTATTTAATTCTTTAGTTTAATGTGTTGTTGTTGTGAGTTTTTGCCCTCTCTCTTATCTGCTCATTCGTTGAAGCATTTACATATACATATGCATGAAAGCGCGCGCTGTGTTAGAGTGAGTTTTCGCCCTCTCTCCCTCTCTCTTTCAAGTAGAGTGGTAAAGCTGCCACCTTGATAGACGCGACATCATGGTTCGAGTCCCAGTAAAATCATGCTCAAATTCTTAATTTTTTTTTTTAATTTTTGTTATACATTTAAAAATTATTTTTTAAGCTTTTATTTAGTTATTCTGAAAATAACGTGCTCATTGTTGCTAAGACTTTTAAATACAGCACAAATACGAAACACAAATATAATTAATAGAAAATTTGAGTGGCGTTCTCTACTACCTCAGGGTATTCTACTATCGGGCTCTCCCGACTGAATGATATATTTTTGATTGTTTCAGAGTTAGTCTGAATAGAGCATTAGCTTTTTTTAAATTGTAATATGTTTTCTGTGGATATGTTTCTTTTAAGTATGTGCCATCTATTCATTTTATCGTCTCTCATTTTTTGTAGGTGTTTGTTTCACCAGGGTACGTTGTGTGGTTGAGACATGGGGTGTGCTTGGGGTATTGACTTGTGTGCGCTAGTTATAATTATTTTGTGTATTGTGGCGGCTTCTTTGTTAATGTTTTTGCTTGTTTATAGTTGTGAGCAGGACTCTTCTGTAAGTTTTGGGATTTGTTGCCAATTTGCTTTATTGGTAATGAAGGTGTGTTTGGATAGAAAGTGTTGTGGGTTTTTGTGTTGAAGGTGAAGGGGTTACTATAATTGAGAAATGGTCGCTGCCAAAGAGATCGTTTTCTATTTGTCATGTGCTGTGTAGATGCAATAGTGGGCTGCTAAACATAAGGTCAATGTTTGTTTATGCGTTGTGGGTGCTGAGGTGTGTCGGTTATCCGTCGTTAAGTAGGATATAGTTAGATTGTGTTAAAAAGTTTTCAAGTATTTTTCCTTTACTGTTGTTTTGTCTTTGATTTTAGGAGGGCTATGCCTCCGTGGCAAGATGAAGGGCTCTTCGATATTATGTAAACTGTATTTTATGGGTATGGGTATGTGGTGGGTCTGTGTTATGTAGTGATATTATGTGTGATGTGTGTTTTTAGACCCAGTACTTTAAAAAAGTACAAATGGGTCTATTACGTTTGTGCAAAAAAAAATGTGCGTAACAGGCAGAAGGAGGCGTGGCAGACCCCATAAAGTATATATATTCTTGTTCAGCATCAAAAGCCGAGTCGATATAGCCATGTCCGTCTGTCTGTCTGTCTGTCCGTCTGTCCCTTTTTTGAGTAACTAGATCTCAGAGACTATAAGAGCTAGAGACACCAAATTTGGCATGTAGGTACATCTATATCTTGCATTGAACGAGTTTGTTTTAGATTTTGCCACGCCCCCCTCCGCCCCCGCAAATTAAAATACAAAATTTCCTAGTCGAATTACAAGAGCACCTTTAAAGCTGATTTTTAGTACGTATAATAGATACTATAGTTCCAACCTATCCAGCAAATTTCGTCCAAATCGGATGATAAACGCGGAAGTTATTCAACTAAGAATGTTACGGGCAAAATCAATCTCTGAAGTGGCGCCATCTATGGAAATTTTTTGAAACTGAAACAATCTGTAGTAATCGCATTACACTCAAAAAGTACTGGGTCTCCTACTGTCGAGCTTGCTCCACCGTAGCTTAATGCATTTTTTAATTAATAATTGTGGTTCGTTGTAGTTGTTAAAGTAGCCGTTTATGTTCCATTGTGCGTTTTTAATGGTCATTTGGGATGTAGCTGTGAGAGTGGTATATGTTAATTACGGCGTGTGTGAGTTATACGGATTCGCTGTCGCTGTTGTTCTTTATGTTTTTTTATTTGTTGTGTTTTGCTTTTGTTAGGTTTGGTTTTGAGGCTTTAAGATTAGTGGTTAGAGTATTGTTTTTTTCTTTGAGGAAAAGTTTTAGCTTAAGGTCATCGGTTTTTTTACAGGCCAGTTCTCTGAGGTGGTATCTAGGTCCAGGTCCATATTTTCTGAATTGCTATTGGTTATAGTGGTGTGAACGGGTATTGACAGATCGTGGTATGATGTGACTGACGGACGTTGATGATCCCGCGTGCGATTTTTCGGTTGTGATTGCTGTTGCTGTGTTTGCTGTTGTTGTGTTTGTGGTTAGTGTTCTTGTTAGTAGTTAGTGGTTAGTGTTCTGTGTTGGTTAGTGTTCTTGAGAAGGTGTTGATTAGTTGCTGGTTGTGTCTAGTGTAGTATATTGCAGGAGCTGCTTTATTAGACCCAGTACTTTAAAAAAGTACAAATGGGTCTATTACGTTTGTGCAAAAAAATGTGCGTAACAGGCAGAAGGAGGCGTGGCAGACCCCATAAAGTATATATATTCTTGATCAGCATCAACAGCCGAGTCGATATAGCCATGTCCGTCTGTCGTCGTCTGTCTGTCTGTCTGTCTGTCCGTCCGTCCCTTTTTTGAGTAACTAGATCTCAGAGACTATAAGAGCTAGAGACACCAAATTTGGCATGTATGTACATCTATATCTTGCATTGAACGAGTTTGTTTTAGATTTTTGCCACGCCCCCTTCCGCCGCCACAAATTAAAATACAAAACTTCCAAGTCGAATAACAAGAGCACCTTTAATGCTAGCATGATTTTTAGTATGTATAATACAGACTATAGTTTCAACCTATCCAGCAAATTTCGTCCAAATCGGATGATAAACGCGGAAGTTATTCAACTAACAATGTTACGGGCAAAATCAATCTCTGAAGTGGCGCCATCTATGGAAATTTTTTGAAACTGAAATAATCTGTAGTAATCGCATTACACTCAAAAAGTACTAGGTCTTCTACTGTCGAGCTTGCTCCACCGTAGCTTAATGCATTTTTTTTTTATTGCTGCTAATTCTTGCTGTTTGAGGAATGCTGGGCACTTGCTGTCGAGGGGGCTGTGCTTTGCATCATTTTCAGGGCTGTTCTTGCAATTAAGACAATTTTTTGTGTTATTGCAGGTCTCGTTTTCCATGGTGTGTTTTTTCTCTAAACAGTTTAGGCAGGATTCGTCTGGGCTTTTGCAGGCTGAAGTTGGGTGGCCGAAGCGCAATCATTTTTAGACCCAGTACTTTAAAAAAGTACAAATGGGTCTATTACGTTTGTGCAAATGTGCGTAACAGGCAGAAGGAGGCGTGGCAGACCCCATAAAGTATATATATTCTTGATCAGCGTCAACAGCCGAGTCGATATAGCCATGCCCGTCTGTCTGTCTGTCCGTCTGTCTGTCCGTCTGTCTGTCCCTTTTTGTGTCACCTAGAGCTCAGAGACTATAAGAGCTAGAGACACAAAATTTGGCATGTAGGTTCATCTATATCTCAAGTTGAACGAGTTTGTTTTAGATTTTTGCCACGCCCCCTTCCGCCCCCACAAATTAAAATACAAAATTTCCAAGTCGAATTACAAGAGCACCTTTGATGCTAGCGGGTTGATTTTTAGTTTGTAAAATACAGACTATGGTCTGAACCTATTCTGCAAATTTCGTCCAAATCGGATGATAAACGCGGAAGTTATTCAACTAAGAATGTTACGGGCAAAATCAATCTCTGAAGTGGCGCCATCTATGGAAATTTTTTGAAACTGAAACAATCTGTAGTAATCGCATTACACTCAAAAAGTACTGGGTCTCCTACTGTCGAGCTTGCTCCGCCGTAGCTTAATGCATTTTTTTACATCATAGTGGCATTGGGTTGTATGGGCGGACTCTTATCTTCTCGTATCCAATGTTAAGCGATTCTGGTAGGTTGTGTAAATAGAATGTTATTATGATGAGGCCGGTTTCAACCGTAGAGTTGCCTTGATTAGACCCTGTACTTTAAAAAGTACAAATGGGTCTATTACGTTTGTGCAAAAAAATGCATTAAGCTACGGTGGAGCAAGCTCGACAGTAGGAGACCCAGTACTTTTTGAGTGTTATGCGATTACTACAGATTGTTTCAGTTTCAAAAAATTTCCATAGATGGCGCCACTTCAGAGATTGATTTTGCCCGTAACATTGTTAGTTGAATAACTTCCGCGTTTATCATCCGATTTGGACGAAATTTGCTGGATACGTTCGGACCATAGTCTGTATTTTACGTATTTAAAATCAAGGTGCTAGCTTTAAAGGTGCACTTGTAATTCGACTTCGAAATTTTGTACTTTCGATTTCCGGGGGCGAAGAGGGGCGTGCATGCAAAATTCGGTGTCTCTAGCTCTTATAGTCTCTGAGATCAAGGTGACACAAAGTGAGACAGACAGACGGACATGGATATATCGACTCGGCTGATGATGCTGATCAAGAATATATATACTTTATGAGGTCTGCCACGCCTCATTCTGCCTGTTACACACATTTGCACAAACGTAATAGACTTTCTTGTACTTTTTTAAAGTACAGGGTCTAAAGAATATAATATATACATATATATATATATATATATATATATATATATATATATATATATATATATATATATATATATATTATATTCTTTAGATGTACTAAAAGTACAGAAATCTATATATATATATATATATATATATATATATATATATATATATATATATATATATATATATATATATATATATATATATATATATATATATATATTTAGTGGGAAAGTTCAAAATGAAGACCTTATACTCAGATCAAACATTTGATGCGAGGATTGGAGAAACCCCAAGAAAAACCCAACCAGGTTTGATATGATGTAAGTGTTGGTTATTATAATTCATACAGAGGAAATAGTGATTAGTACAAAGATTAAGGGATAGTGGTACAAAATTACGGGTATGTCTGGCAGGAACTGAGAAATTTCACCAGTTACTAATTTAATCATAAACATTACGCCAAGCAAAATGCGACGGTTAGTTAAAGTGGGTAGATTAATCAAAATAAGCCTACCAGTGTACGGGGGAAATTAAAGTCTGATACCCAGCTAAAACCTCGTAGACCAAATAATAAAAAAAATGTTGTACAGATTCAATACGATCCTGGTGGTTGGAGTATTGTGGAAAACAACCACACGACCATATTACAGGATCGTACGAACAAGAGATACATAAAGTACTTTGGTCATATAAGGGTCATCAAATTCTTTTGAGCAACTTTTGATGAACCCAAGAACTTGAGTCGGCTTACTGACTGTTAAAGCAACATGTGTGACAAACTTCAGTTTATGGTCAAGGAGAATACCAAGATCATTTACTTCATCTAATCTAGCGTGGGGTACTGTATATAGTCATAACCTTACATTTAGGATAATTAAGATTTAGTAAATTAACTTTGCACCATTTATAAGATCTGTTGCAGTAAATCAGAGTAGGAACAGTCCTTAAATGACAGACATAATTACACATCATCAGCATACATTAATATATTAGAGTGTAGAATAATAGAAGGAAGATCGTTAATAAAGAGGATAAAGAAAAGTGGACCCAGATAAATCATTAAATATAAATAGAACAACAAAAACGAATAAGTTTTCAAGTAATAATTTTCTCAAAAAGTTTAAGGGTTTAACTTGGTCAGCCTGTTTGTAATTATACCAAATACACAATCTGTGACTTTGGCTAATATATCTTGGAAAACAAAAAAAATTTTTCATTCTAAATGTTGATTTTGAACCGATCGTTCTCATGGTAGCTATATGTTATTGCTGTCCGATTTGGTAAGTGTGCATGAAACTGTGTCAAACACGCAATGTGTAAGTTTGATTAAGATATCTTAAGAAACAAAAAAGTTTTTCATACTACATGTTGATTTTCAACAGATCGATTCTATGGCAGTCGTATGATACAGCTGTCCGATTTGAACCAAATTTGGTAAGGAAGCATGAAACTGTATCAAACACATAATGGTTAGTTTGATTAAGATATCTTGAAGAACAAGAAAGTTTTTCAAACTAAATATATATATATATATATATATATATATATATATATATATATATATATATATATATATATATATATATATATATATATATGGGGTTTCTCCAATCCTCGCATCAAATGTTTGATCTGAGTATAAGGTCTTCATTTTGAACTTTCCCACTAAATTTCAAAATGAAGACCTTATACTCAGATCAAACATTTGATGCGAGGATTGGAGAAACCCCAAGAAAAACCCAACCAGGTTTGATATGATGTAAGTGTTGGTTATTATAATTCATACAGAGGAAATAGTGATTAGTACAAAGATTAAGGGATAGTGGTACAAAATTACGGGTATGTCTGGCAGGAACTGAGAAATTTTACCAGTTACTAATTTAATCATAAACATTACGCCAAGCAAAATGCGACGGTTAGTTAAAGTGGGTAGATTAATCAAAATAAGCCTACCAGTGTACGGGGGAAATTAAAGTCTGATACCCAGCTAAAACCTCGTAGACCAAATAATAAAAAAAATGTTGTACAGATTCAATACGATCCTGGTGGTTGGAGTATTGTGGAGAACAACCACACGACCATATTACAAGATCGTACGAACAAGAGATACATAAAGTACTTTGGTCATATAAGGGTCATCAAATTCTTTTGAGCAACTTTTGATGAACCCAAGAACTTGAGTCGGCTTACTGACTGTTAAAGCAACATGTGTGACAAACTTCAGTTTATGGTCAAGGAGAATACCAAGATCATTTACTTCATCTAATCTAGCGTGGGGTACTGTATATAGTCATAACCTTACATTTAGGATAATTAAGATTTAGTAAATTAACTTTGCACCATTTATAAGATCTGTTGCAGTAAATCAGAGTAGGAACAGTCCTTAAATGACAGACATAATTACACATCATCAGCATACATTAATATATTAGAGTGTAGAATAATAGAAGGAAGATCGTTAATAAAGAGGATAAAGAAAAGTGGACCCAGATAAATCATTAAATATAAATAGAACAACAAAAACGAATAAGTTTTCAAGTAATAATTTTCTCAAAAAGTTTAAGGGTTTAACTTGGTCAGCCTGTTTGTAATTATACCAAATACACAATCTGTGACTTTGGCTAATATATCTTGGAAAACAAAAAAAATTTTTCATTCTAAATGTTGATTTTGAACCGATCGTTCTCATGGTAGCTATATGTTATTGCTGTCCGATTTGGTAAGTGTGCATGAAACTGTGTCAAACACGCAATGTGTAAGTTTGATTAAGATATCTTAAGAAACAAAAAAGTTTTTCATACTACATGTTGATTTTCAACAGATCGATTCTATGGCAGTCGTATGATACAGCTGTCCGATTTGAACCAAATTTGGTAAGGAAGCATGAAACTGTATCAAACACATAATGGTTAGTTTGATTAAGATATCTTGAAGAACAAGAAAGTTTTTCAAACTAAATGTTGACTCCGAACCGATCATTCCTATGACAGCTATATGATATAGTGATCCGTACCGTATCAAGATAGCTTCAAAACTGAGAGACTAGTTTGCATAGAAACAGACTGACATGGCTATATCGACTCAGCTTATCGCTCCGATCAAGAATATATATATATTTTATATGGTCTATCATGCTTCCTTCTGCCTGATACATACTTTTTTTTTGAATAACTTAATATACCCACAGGGTATAACAAATATATATATCATTCAGTCGGGAGAGGCCGTCAGTACAATACATTTTTTTTAAATACTTAATATACCAACAGGGTATAAATAATATACATATATAGGAACATATGTAATGCACATAGCCACCTAAATATTCTCACAAATATTCCCCCTATCAAGTAATAAGATATCAATAATAATAACAAGCTGGCGAAAATAACAATTCAAACGCTTTCGCGATCGAAACTGTTAATATAAACATCCGCTAGAATCGTTATTCCCACCAAGGGTCAAATCTGCCGACGCGGCACAAATCCAGGCTGTTGCTAAGCACCCAAATATTCGTCTTCTCAAAAAGAGCGATCCCCCAAAAGCTCACAGCCGAGGTTTGTTAAGCGACGACAAAGCGTTTAATTTTTAGACCCAGTACTTTAAAAAAGTACAAATGGGTCTATTACGTTTGTGCAAAAAAAATGTGCGTAACAGGCAGAAGGAGGCGTGGCAGACCCCATAAAGTATATATATTCTTGATCAGCATCAACAGCCGAGTCGATATAGCCATGTCCGTCTGTCCGTCTGTCTGTCTGTCCGCCTGTCCCTTTTATGAGTAACTAGATCTCAGAGACTATAAGAGCTAGTGACACCAAATTTGGCATGTATGTACATCTATATCTTGCATTGAACGAGTTTGTTTTAGATTTTTGCCACGCCCCCTTCCGCCGCCACAAATTAAAATACAAAACTTCCTAGTCGAATAACAAGAGCACCTTTGATGCTAGCATGTTGATAATACAGACTATAGTTTCAACCTATCCAGCAAATTTCGTCCAAATCGGATGATAAACGCGGAAGTTATTCAACTAACAATGTTACGGGCAAAATCAATCTCTGAAGTGGCGCCATCTATGGAAATTTTTTGAAACTGAAATAATCTGTAGTAATCGCATTACACTCAAAAAGTACTGGGTCTTCTACTGTCGAGCTTGCTCCACCGTAGCTTAATGCATTTTTAGTCTTGAATTATTCTCAAACTCCGATGTTCAACTCGGTCTAAGTTTATTTTAATAAAGTTATATTTATTTAGCTAAACTAAAGTGGAACTTGTTATTGGCGCGGCCGATAGGATATGTTAAGTGTTTTTTGAATGTAATTATGTGTTTATTTAGGCCAAAATAATATATATTTGGACTTTTTTTTTTGGGGGGGGATAGTTTGGGGCGGGGGAAATGGGGCCATATATGGCTTTGTATGCATTCAGCTTATTCCAGAGTTTGCCATATATGTATGCATTACTTCATGTGAAAGTTGGTGAAACAGTTTCTTTTGTCGTTGTAGCATAGAAATACATTGCATTTCTCACAAAAGGTGTATGAGCGGAAAGAACAATCGTTTTTGCAGAGTTGCCTTTGCTTTTTCCAGGTGGGAAAATGCCCAATATGGTCCTCCCGAACAGAATTCAATGGAATTTCCTGGGGCTTTCGTCTTTTGCTGGTAGTAGGAGTACCTTCCCTACTTGTACACGGGGTTGAAGTTGGAGTCATCGCAGGTCGTCCGGGCTCTTTACCTTTCCTGCCTTGCACAGGTGCTCAGCTATTAAAAGCTTGAAATCGAAGAGTTGCATATACTGATCTGACTTACGACGCCATAGAATCCATGAATTCACTACGCACATATCAATCATGTGAAAAAAAAATTTTCTTATACCATTTTCTTGAGCGCAATTGAATTCTATAAAGTCCAAGTAAAGAATCCAGTAAGTCAACGCCACCCATATAATTATTGTAAACATCAACTGCCTTAGGAGAGTTGATTTCTACATACTTTTTGTCTTTCTTACTGAATCGTTTTTTTTGTTGTAACAGGATTGCTTCCCACGTAACTAGAAAGAATGTTAACTACTTTATTGTCAAACCAAGAGACGAGGCCAAGCTGAACTCCATCGATAATAGCTACTTTTTCGACCATGCTTCCACGTCCTTGGCTTTTTCAGTTGGCATCTTTGAATTGGGTACTCGATTGATTCTTACCGTACCTAAAGCTAATATACCATTTTTCATAAGGTAGACTTCAAGATTTGGACTATTGAACCAATTGTCGAAAAATAATTTGTAGTTTTTTCCTTTTGGTACGGTTGCCGATAGTCTAGATACAACATTTCCGCTTACTCCCAAATTAGGCGCTCCCTCCGGATATGTATCACTTTGGGCTCCCGCAAAAATATCAAAGTCGTAGCTAAAACCTGATACTCCACTCAAGACAAAATTTTTGAAGCCCCATTTGTGAGGTTTTGCCGGATTATTTTGATTTAAGTGGTGACGGCACTTCGTGGGAATAATTTGCTCGTCAACCACCAAATGTTCTTCATTAGGTACGAGCAGTAATTGATTACGGATTTTGTCCAGCACCGGTCGAATCTTGAATAGCTTGTCAAACCCGGCTTCCCCTGCCAACTTCATATCGTTATTATTGTTATAGTTTCCCATCGGTTGCAACTCATTGTGCCATATATAATTTCTTGACCCAGAGTCGAATTCCAATAGAGTCTTGAAGATGGTAATTGTACCAACGACATGTATATGACCATGCCTATAAATTGATCTACTTCATTTCGAGTAATACCAGCGGGCTTATTTATATCACCTTGGAGTGCATATAGTTTTGACTGATCAACCAAGAAATTCATCAGATCGTCGTTGAAAAACAAAATTAAAAAAGTCTGCCGGTGTCTCCAGTTCATTGATACAAGTTGAAAGTTTGGTATTTCCTTGAAATGGAAAGGTCTCATTCAAATACGGTGGTAAGTGACCAGCTTTCCATATCGGTGCTTCTGTCTTTTTTCTTGGCACTGGCTTTGGCATTGCTTTAGAAGTGCACGGCTTTTCACAGATGTCATCGGAACTACTCTCATCGGTCTCCGAAATATAAACATCTTCCTCTTGGATTTTTTGATTTTCAACAACTTCGTCTTCGGAATCGGCTATGCTGTCATCATCACTTTGAAACGGATCATCGATTTCGTTCACGTATTGCAAACTACCGTAAAATAATTGTGCATTCATTTCTAAAAGAAAACAAGTGCAATTGTTAAGCTAATATGCTAATAATGCATATGTACATAGAATATAAACATGCACGCGTTACTGCATATAGAGCCATATTAGGCGTCCACAGTTTTTTACATAGAATAGTATATGTGATGCTCACCTATAGTCAAATTCTATTTTTTATGAACGAAAACTTTATATTCTCTTAGAAAAAAAATACTTTTCAGTGATAAAACTGATTTTTAGTGCAGTAATTTTAATTTTAATTTCACCACAATTCACTTTCGATCGTCTGCTTGAGACGCGAGCAAAAAACTGATTGAAACTTGAGATAAGAAAGAAGTTCTGAGTATAGACATCTAACAGAAAATAGTTGAAAGAGAATAAGTGATAACAAACGGATTAGTATATTTACCGTTTTATTGCAAAAATTAATTATTGAAAGTGAGAAGCCATATATGGCTTTGTATGCGGTAGAGGGCTAAAAAAGAAGCAAAAGAGGGCTAAAAAAGCAATGAGCACGTTTTTTTCAAAATAGCTTAATAAAAACATAAAAAAACAATTCTAAATGTATAACAAACAAAAATTAAAAAAAAAAATTAAAGAATTTCAGCATGCTTTTACTGGGATTCGAACCCAGGTCTCCGGTTTGACTACGTGGCGGCAACTCTATCACTTGATAACTTGAAAAAGAGAAAGAGAGAGGGCGAAAACTCACAACAACAACACATTAAATTAAAGAATTAAATAATTGCGGATATCTTCCGTGTTTATTATCCGATCTTGATCAAATTTTTCCAATGCATCCATATTTATTCAAGTATTGTTCGTGTCGAAGCTCAAATCTCTAGCTTGTTAATTGCTTGTTTTTTACTTTGTGGGCGAAGGGGGCGTGGCATCCAAAATTTGAAATAAACTTGATCTGCGTGCAAGTATAAGAAGTCTTCATACCAATTTTGGTGTTCCTAGGTCTTACCATCTCTGAGATCTTGTTACTTACACGGACAGACGGACATGGCTATATCGACTTAGCTTCTCGCCCTGATCAAGAATATATACTTTATGGGGTCTGCCACGCCTCCTTCTGCCTGTTACATACTTTTTTTTAAACAAACTTAATATACCCCCCAGGGTATAAAAAGAAAATTAACAAGAGCAAATACGATAATTTCAGATCATCGCCTATGATAAATGACAACTCAAATCAGGAAGCTACAACATAAGATAGTTACTTATATAATAAAATTCTAATTAATGTATTTCATTAAACAAACCAATGGCCAAAGTCTAGAAGTAAACCCAATCCAATCAAAAAACCGGTTACCTTATATTTATAACAGCATCAACAGCTCGTCAGCCTAATCAAGAATATATATACTTTATGGGGTCTGCCACGCCTCCTTCTGCCTGTTACGCACATTTTTTTGCACAAACGTAATAGACCCATTTGTACTTTTTTAAAGTACTGGGTCTAACGAGAAAAGAAAATGCAACCAGTGGGAGTTGAACTCTGAACTTTAGACTGACCACGCGAGTCGCAGTCGCTCTACAATGTGAACCATTGTAGAGCGTTAAAATATTTTGATAAAAGTCAATATATAATTTAATCACAATATTATATCTTTTGTCACTCGTTTTCTTGACTTGATAGACTCAGTTTCCAAAATGACAAAATTTGTTTGTTGATTAATAACTGCCGTGTTCTATGACCGTTCGGGATGAAACTTGCAGGACAGATTCAGACTATTATGCTTATCATATGTAACTAAAACTTAAGATGCTAGCATTAATCCCCCTCTTGTAATTCGCCTTTGAAATGTGATTTATCAATTTAAAAATATTTTTGGAATTTTCGGAGCCGGTATTAGGCGTGGCGAAATTGTAAGACAAACTTCATTTGGGCAAGATACAGGTGAGCCAACTTACCAAGTTTGGTATAAAAGAGCTAGGTGTTTAAATTTGGGAATTTCAAACATTTGTATAATGTCAGTTTTTGGCCCGATCAGGATGAAATTTTCAGGACAGATTTGGACAATAGTGAATATTATGTGTACCAAAAAATTAAAACGCTGGCAATAAAAGGTCTCGTATATTTAACTTCGAAACTTTGTATTTCGATTTCCAGGGGCGGAGGGGCGTGGCAAAAGTCTAAAACAAACTTAATCAATAGGAGATATAGGTGAACCTACATGCCAAATTTGGTGTCTCTAGCTCTTATAGTCTCTGAGATCTAAGTGACACAAAAAGGGACAGACAGACGGACAGACGGACATGGCTATATCGACTCGGCTGTTGATGCTGATAAATATATATACTTCATAGGATCTGCCACGCCTCCTGCTGCCTGTTACGCACATTTTTTTTGCACAAACGCAATAGAACCTTTTGTACTTTTTTAAAGTACAGGGTCTAAAAAAAGACAGCATAAGTACAAACCATATATGTATATGTATGTATAATTAAATGAAAGCTTGAGTGGCGTTCTGTACTACTACGACAGGGTATTCTACTGTCGGGCTCTCCCGACTGAATGATAGATTTTTAGCGATTAGTTATGGTTAAAGTTAATAAAGAATAAAAAAAAAACACAGACTCAAAAACGTATAACCCCTACCACTGGAATGCTCAGTAGACCGAGTTCTTCTTATTACTCTGTAGACGCAAAGCAAGCTTTAGGCAGCAGAGATGATGCACAGCATGTAGAGAAGGAGTTGCTGTCCACGTTATCGCTGCGCCCGAGGATGACACGAACGCCACAAATGTGATACTGTTTTTCATTTCGGTGCAAAGATAGCCAAGACACTCCCAAGCGGAGCAGAGATGTCACTAGTCCAAGAACATCAATAGATGACTTCATAAAGAAGCCGAAGACACAAAGGAGCTTGATAGAAGTTTCAGAAGAGCTTTGTGGGTTTATCGATTATCTGATAGAAAATTTCAAGCCAAAGGCAGTTCGGCATATTACGCAGGCAAACAGGGATGCATTTTCACGTATGCAAGAGCTTCAAAGCGAGATCTCCTCCAGGCTATCTGGCAGGATGCCAAAATCTTCTGTTCTTGAGGCAGATAAGTGTCAGCCCAATGAGTTGGAAACAAAGGTAAGGCACGCACGAGGAGTTCTGAGCGATATGGCAACTCAAACTTCATCTTTTAAAAAGCGAGTGGCATCGCAGGCCCCAATCCTCACCATAGCGATGTAACTGATGTGGCCGAGCTCGAGCAGCAATACCAAAGACAGCTGCAGACAAACGAAGCGATGGTTTTTACTGGCTCACAAGGTCGAGACAGTGAACAAGCGAAGGAGCATAGCCCTAAGAATCATATGCGGGGGCCAAGGGCACATGTGATAATAATCCAGCGAGAAAATGGCAGCTCATATAGTGATATCTTGCGATTGATCACCAGACGAGGTGACAATAAGCTGCAGAATGTGGACGCATGAAATTGCAGACGCAAGGAGCAGATGCATATATGCCAGTAAAATCCTTCAGCGTTTCCGTGGTAGACCCGATTTTAAGTCGAAAAGACAGGAGAATGGCGCAAAGTGGATAGTCCGGAAGAAGGCTATACGGCGAAGTAAGAAAGAATGCTTTTTGGAGCTTTACGATGACGCCGAGAAGGACATTCGGGAGTTAGCCTACAAAATTGCTCTAAAAAAATTTAAGACTTTGTAGACAACGGCACTCCGCATATACACATGGTGGATACTGCACCCTTGCTCCACCTGTTTCACGACGCCCCCGAAGTGATACTGGAGAAAACGTTGAAAGCGGCATCTATCATCCTAAATAAGAAGAAGAAGAACCTGGCTCAGAAATCGAAAAAGCCGTCACCTTATAGTCCTGGAACAACTAGTCTGCAACAGGCTGGAGAAATTATTAGGCAGGCAGGAGACCTCCCACCAATGCACTAAGGCTTTCGGAAAGCATACTCAACAGTAGAACAAACAGGTAACAGACCTAGACGGCAGAGCGATTGAAGACTGTAGATCCCGTGGAGGAAGTAAAGCAGACTGCGTTGTCATGACGCTTGATATTAAAAATGAGTTTAATAACACTGCTGCTGGAAAAAGGACGTGCGTGCTATGGAATGTCATGTACGTCGCGTTCTTTGACTCCAGCAGCTATAGAGGACAACGATGGTGGGCTCGGAGTAATTGCGAAACATCTTAGCGGGGAGGAGCTGCTCAGCAGCCGAAAGATTGTCGAGGTGGCACGTATACGGATGGACGAGATGACCATCACCTCCACCAGAGCCACTCGGTATCTCGGGGTCTGGATAGACACGAAACTCAGCTATAGTGAGCATCTTGAACAGTTTCGATAAAGGCAGCAGCAATTGGGCAGGCACTAAGCCGCATTATGCTGATTACTCGTGGGCCCAAACAAAGTCGCAGGTTACTGCTAGTAGTAAAAGCCACTATGCTCTGCAGTGCCCCAGAAGGCCACAAGCGATGGACGTCAAGACGTACAGAAAAGGACTAGGGTCAACCTACAGTCTCGGAGCACTCCTCGTATGCAGCGGGCTCAGAATTGTATCCGGGGATGCAGCGCTCGTCATAGCAAGAATGGTGCCGAATGGTACCATTCGGATAATCAGAGAGCAACCATCTACAGAGCAACGACAAATTGCAAAAACGGCGAAAGTAGAGAGTCTAAAGAAGTGGCGAACTAAATGGGACGCATCTACAAAGGGCCGGTGGACGAACCGCCTCATCCTAACCTGGCTATATGGATAAACCGAAAATTTGGCTATGTTAATTTCCGCATGACCCAGCTTCTGAGCAGCCATTGGTGCTTTAAGGGCTACCTTCACAGATTTAGGCACGAAGACAACCCTTACTGCTTATGTTGTTACCCAGCTGTGGAGGAAACCAACGAGCACATCCTGGTAGAGTGCAGAAGATTTTCAGGCATAAGAAGCGAGCTTGAGTACATCGTGGGCGCTCGCGTCACGCGGGAGAGTTTTGTAAGTTTCTTGCTATAGAGGGAGGGGTGCTGGTCAGCGTCCTGCACATTTTCCACGAGAGTGTCAACAACGCTTCGTCAGTTGAAGAGGGAGCGCAGACGGCATGAAGATCGAGCGAAGCAATACCCCGCGGTAATACCGCTTGATCTTCTAGGCCCACCTCTATCTACCTTTTAAGCTTTAAGCATTTTTCAAATTTTTCGAACAATATGTATATACTATATTTGCTATTTATACTTTAAATGCTAGAATTAAAGGTGGTGTTTTAAATCGACTTCGAATAGGAAGGAAACAAACTCCTTCAATGCAAGATGTAGATGAACGTACATGCCAATTAAATGCTCTGGCTTTTATGGTCTCTGAGATCTAAGATCTCAAAAACGGGACATGGCTATGTCGACTCATACTTTATGGAGTCTGTCAGGCCTCCTTCTGCCTGTTACGCACATTTGGACAAACGCAATATACCCTTTTGTACTTTTTAAAAGTACAGGGTCTAAAAACATGCCCACACACAAGTAGTTTTCCAGTCATCGCCGGCCGCAGTCGTCGCCGAGAGTTGTGGGTGAGAGTGAGAAGACATGCTCCATTTCTCCGCTTTTCGCATTTTTTCGCAGTGTTTCTCATTTTTCCACTCGAGGCTGAGGCCGCTACACTTGTCACTTGGCCAGCTGATCCACATTTGCTGATCGATGCGCGCACAAACTAGTTTCATAGCATTGAGCTTTTTCAAGCGAGCAGCGCGGAAGTAACAACTGTCCCTTTCCGAACTAAAATTTGAATTTGAATATTCGATTAGCTTTACAAGGAGCTTCGTTAATCAGATAAATCGAACTGCAACTATTTTTGTCTTTCTTATTTTGCGACCGACCGGCTAAATTTTCTACAAAATATGGAGAATATGCATCGCAAACTGCATCACTTTTGGCTGAAAAGTATTCACAGAAGAAGTTGACCCCGACTGCCCATAAAATATTGGAGCATGGCAAAGATATAATTGAACTCCAGTCAGTGCCACTTAGAGAGCTTTCAGAAGAAGCTCAGAAGTTTCTAAGCTAATATTATAAGAAATATAGATTGCAAAACAGTTTCAAAGCATCAAGGGTCAGGGAAAATGAAGACATCTTGAACATGTTGGCAGCATCTTCCGAGCCACTTATTTCTTCCCTCCGTCATGTTAAGTCACGAATAAAGTTACAAAATAACTATAAATAATTCAGACATGATTAGTCTTTTAGATTTAGCATCTAGAAGGAGTAGCTCTCTTTTCAAACATTCATTTTATAGGTTAAACAGTTATCCATCATATGCCATTTAAATTATGTAATTATCTTATTAGGCTCAAAAATTATTATTTTGCAGCGTAAAAAGTCAAATGGCGCCACGGTGCGTCACCTCTAAAAAAGCTGATTTTTTGCACATATTAATATTTTATAGCGGGTCAACGATTCCACAGCCGAGAAACGGGGAAAAAAAGTGAAAGCTAACTTTAGCGCGCCAAAGTTTGGATACCCTTGCAGTGTCCCGTATAAGTCGTCAGATTTTTTACAAAACTTGTTAAATATTAATTCTGAACTGATCGTTCCTATGACAGCGATATGATATAGTAGTCCGATTTGTACCGAATTTGGTCAGCCTATTTGTAACTATACCAAACACATAATGTGTGAATTTGGTTAAGATATCTTGAAGAACAAAAAGTTTTTTATAGTAAATGTTGATTTCGAGCTGATTGTTTCTATGGCAGCTACAATATATAATATAATACTCCGATTTGAACCAAATTTGGTAAGGATGTGTAAAACTGTACCAAACGCACAAAAACAAAAAAGTATTTCATACTAAATGTTGATTTCGAACCGATCGTTCTTATGTCAGCTATATGATATATTTGTCCTATCTAAACCAAATTTGGTAAGGATGTATAAAACTGTACTAAACACACAGTATGTGAGTTTGATTGATATATCTTGAGAAGCAAAAAAGTTTTTCATACTAAATAATGTTTCCGAGCCGATCGTTCCTATGATAGCTATATGATATAATGATCCGATCCGCCCGGTTCTGACATACATATGTACTGCGTGCAGCAAAAAGACGGACCTGTACTAAGTTTCATCGAGATAGCTTCAAAACTGAGAGACTAGTTTGTATAGAAACAGACAGACAGACGGACAGACAGACAAATGGACATGGCTATATGGGCACAGCTCGTCGCCCTGATCACGAATATATATACTTTATGGGGTCTGTGAGGCTTTCTTCAATGCCTTACAAACTTCGTGACAAAATTTTAAAATCCTCTGCAAGGGTATAAAAAAGTGTTTTTCGCACCGGCCTAATATTCATATTATGCAAGATGTGGGATAGTTCAGTGGGATGGTTAGTTTGAAAAAAAGTGCTCATTGTTGCTAATACTTTTAAATACAAATTATATCATTCAGTCGGAAAAGCCCGATAGTAGAATACCCAGTGCTAGTACAGAACGCCGCTCAAATTTTCTTTCGACTGCCACGCCTCCTACTACCTTTCACATACTTTTTTTAACAAACTTAAAAAACCCTCAGGGTATAAACAGACACCACAAATACAAAACACAAATATAATTAAAAGAAAATTTGAATGGCAATCTGTACTACCACAGGGTACTCTACAGTCGGTCTCGCCTGACTGAATGATAGATTTTTTTTCCATTTTATCAGGAAAAAAAACATTGTATCAATTTGGTCACAGATCGGATTGCTCTCATGGTTGAATCGGTGCAGATTGGCTTTGAAGCAACCATGACCTGTAAACAACTGCGCAGTTGACACCTCTGACGTTCCGCTTCCAGCGGGATTAACAAGAGCTGCATCCTTGGCTGTAAGATGTCACTACCCCAGCAACTTCCAGCTGCGTTGTCTTGGCCCTCTGATGTGAGACATTAACCAATACCAAGGTATTTGATGACTGGCTTGGTTTTTATTACGGTGAGTCTACCCTTATTCTGGCAGTCCTACCTTACTACTGCTGATTAGGACGGATGTTGTCTGTAAAATCAATAATATTGTAACCATTTGGAAGATTTAGCGGCAGTACCTCGTCGTATATCACATTCCAGAGGAGCAGTTCGAGGACCGAACCTTGTGGGACTCCTTCTGTGATCGTGTACCGTCGCTGGAGCCTGTTGCGAAAGTAGCCGATTGCAAGGCTGAATTAGGTAGCCAGAGATACGTAAGGCGCTAAGGGCGACAAAGATATGCATTCAGTTTGCCGGATTGAAGGCATTTTTGACTTCTAGTTGCAGACGGTGCATTACTGCTTTGTGCCTCCTGCCCATCTAGTGCCCTGATTGCCCCTCGAGCTGATGGCATCTGTCGTGTTATGTTGCTTCCGGAATGCGTATTGATGCTCTGAGAGTCCGTTTCTTTAAGAAAGAGAGAGCAGAGAGCTGCAGAGAATACTCTCGAAGATTTTCCCAACGTGTCCAACATACACAGCGGGGTCATCCAATTCCTTTCCTGGCTTCAGTATGAGCACTAGCCTCTACACTTCACATCTGGACGGTACTGTGCGCTCCGAGATATACTAGTTATAGAGCTCTACACGGTGGCTCATTCACGAGACTCACGTGGCAAAAATCAAAACTCACGAGTTGGAATCTGGCAAAACGTAAATTGAAGTTAGGTAGAGGTTTGAAGTTTACAGACCTAACTTTTCTTTTTCATTTTGGTAATTTGCTTCGGTGGTTGAGCTCTTCAAACACAAACAATTTTTTCATATAGGTATATTTGTGTATTATTTGCAAAAATTGTTCATCTTTGGGACAGAATTATATTCAACAGATTCATTTGAGTTCAAGTTTCTTAATTTTAGACAATTTAGAAAGTTTAGACAATTCCAAGGCCAAAAAATATACAAACTTTACAGTTTTGATTTTGAAGTATTTTAAATAATTTATTTACCAAAACTCTATTTTTGAACCAATATTTTAAGTTTACGTAGACTTTTAACACCGATTGCTATTTTCGGCAAGCGACTTATACCACGTGATTCTGTGATTATTTTCAAAACGAATTTTCATAATTCCATGGTGTTTTCAACGAAAAGATTTGTAGAAAATCACAAAGAACTGGGAAAGGTTTATACAAAAGATATGGTAGATTTAATGTATTTAGGCTATGAACTTGAAGATATTACTAAAGAAAGCTTAAGTAAACAGGAACATTTTTTGTGATTAAATGTAGTTATTAACATAAATAATAATAAAATTTATTTTAAAGAATTATAAGGTTTTTATTTTATTTACATTTTGTTTTCATAGGAGTTAACAAGGTAGAAATGTATTAGAAACTTAAATTATGCTAAATATTATCGCTACAGTAAATGGAACTAAAATATTAATTTAAATTCATTTATAAGTATCATAATACTAATAGATATATTGCTTTAGATATATATATATATGTAAATTCGAACATTTATAGTGAAATTGTTTGATGTTTGCTTGCTTCTAATGCAAAACTAACGTTTAAAATCACAAAAAAAAACAAAATCCAAGTTTGACTACCTGTGGAAAATAGGCTTACTGCTCGATCTTATATTTTACATTTATTTTAAATCTATACAAGTTTTCTATACACGATTTTTATATTTTTTCGATATCTCATTTGGATTAAAAGATATGATTTTCGCAAAGTAAAAACTCAAAGCGGCCCACTGTGCGCCGCTCGGGATGCCATCTGGGCCAGGGGTCTTATCAGCTTTAACCTTAGCTGTGATTGCTTAGGACTTCTTTGATGTCTGTTAGAGCGGCATCGTGGTTTTTGGGTTTTGAACGGGAAACAGGGAACACACTATATCACAAAGCTGCTGTGGGCACGTTGGTGTCGGTTGTCTATACAACCTTCCCATAACCAATTTCTAGACTGCTCCAAATGGCTGTTGGTCGGCGGCGTCACAAAGCTCCTGAAAATAGCGGGCTTTGCTTTGTCTTATTGCATCTGTAGGGTCTTCTTTCTTAGCTTAAAATCATTCGCATACTGGTTGTTGGATGGCGAGCATCTGCATCGTTGGCATCTGCGACTTGCCGCACTCTCTACGGGCATTTGAGATTTTATCATTCCACCAGGCTACTGGCCGATTTTGGTTTCCCCCTCTGCACACTTTTATTATAGAAGCATCACATGCTGCGTTTATGATATCAGCGATTGCAACGGCAGAGCTGTTAGCGTCTCCGCGCACGATGAGAACATCCACTATGGATAATAGCCTGCCTCTGTCAAGCGCACGATGAGAACATTCACCATGGAGTTCATTAGCCGACTTGACTTCACATATTTAAAATATATCATTCAGTCGAGAGATCCCGACAGTAGAATACCCTGAGGTAGTAAAGAACGCCACTCAAATTTTATATTAATTATATTTTATGTTTAGTATTTGTGCTGTCTGTTTTGTATTAAAAAGCCTAAGCAACAATGAGCACGTTATTTTCAAAACAACTAAATAAAAACTTAAAAAACAATTTTTAAATGTATAACAAAAATTAAAAAAAATATATCATTCAGTCGGGAGATCCCGACAGTAGAATACCCTGAGGTAGCAGAGAACGTCACTCAAATTTTATATTAATTGTATTTGTGTTTTCTATTTGTGCTGTCTGTTTTGTACTTAAAGGTCTAAGCAACAATGAGCACGTTATTTTTAAAAAAACTAAATAAAAACGTAAAAAAACAATTCTAAATGTATAACAAAAATTAAAAAAAAAAATTAAAGAATTTAAGCATGCTTTTACTGGGATTCGAACCCAGGTCCCCGGTTTGACTACGTGACGGCAACTCTATAACTTGATAGCATGAAAGAGAGAAAGAGAGAGGGCGAAAACTCACAACAACAACAGCAACAACACATTTAATTAAAGAATAAAATAATTGCGGATATCTTCCGTGTTTATTATCCGATCTTGATCAAATTTTCACAATGCATCCTTATGAACTTAAGTATTGTTCCTGCCGAAGCGCATGTCTCTAGCTTGATAATTACCAAAATGGGCGAAGGGGGCGTGGCATCCAAAATTTGAAATAAACTTGATCTGCGTGCAAGTACAAGGAGTCTTCATACCAAATTTGGTGCTTCTAGGTCTTACCGTCTCTGAGATCTCGTTGTTCACACGGACAGACGGACAGACGGACATGGCTATATCGACTCAGCTTGTCGCCCTGATCAAGAATATATATACTTTATGGGGTCTGCCACGCCTCCTTCTGCCTGTTACATACTTTTTTTTGAACAAACTTTATATACCCCCTCAGGGTATAAAAGCGTCCCTTGCCCCTTCTTAAAAGAGAACTCTCTACCCTAAGACAGGGCTCAATGTCAATAGTACAGTTTTACGAGGGTGTTAAGAAAAAACTAACTCTTATTATAATTTAAACGACTATGACGCATGCATCATATCAGGCTAGCCTTATGAATGACACACATAAGCAATTGCTTTGCGCGTTTTTATTTATGGCCTAAAGAAAAACCGCACAGACATCTTATTTGCGACTCAACCTAAAGAACTTGAGTCCAACCGCGAACGGGATGCCTTCGCGTCGCAATATGGGTCGCCTAATAAAGGATTGGTTGTTTATTTTAGGAAGTTAAATTCGAAAACTATTGCCGGCAACTATTGCCGACATAAAGATGAAATAGGCAAGCTATTTCACCACCCTCGACCTTAAGTCTGGGTATCACCAGATTAGTCTCGCGGAAGGTGATCGAGAGAAGACCTCTTTTCGATAAATTGCGGAAAATACGAGTTCTACCGTGTCGTCTTTGGCCTAAAGAACGCGTCCAGCATTTTCCAAAGAGCAATATATGACGTCCTTCGAGATAGAATTGGTCATTCCTGCTACGTTTACGTAGATGACGTCCTCGTTTTCTCAAAAACAAAAGAGGAGCTTTTTTTCATGTTGGCGGTGAACTTAAAAGATTGCACGACGCTAACATGAGGGTGTCAAGACAAAAATCTCCAATTTTCATGGAAAGTGTTGAGTTTCGCGGCTTTCTTGTGTCCAAGGAAGATATCAGAACAAGGTTAGATAAAGTGAGGGCCATTACCGATGTTTTATCAAGCATTTCGCTGCGATAGCGAGACCCTTGACTAATATCCTAAAGGAGTAAAGTTAGCAAGTTTCAATCAAAGAATATTCCTGTTGATTTCGATGAAGCCCAACTCAATGCTACACTACCCAGATTTTTCGCGGCCATTTGACCTGACAACAGACGCTTCTATCACGGGTTTAAGTGCGGTCTTATCGCAAAATAAAAGACCGATAACCTTGATTTTGAGAACACTGAAGGACGGGGAAATTGACTACGCCGCGAATGAGAGAGCTTTTGGCGATTTTATGGGCTTTAGACACCCTTCATCACTACCTTTACGGAAAAAATTTCATCTACATGTCCACGAACTCTAAGATTAAGCGCTGGAAAGAGCGAGTCAAGGAGAGAAGCGTTGAGGTTCTTTATAAGCCAGGAAAGGACAACTTCGTAGCGGACGCCTTGTCGCACCAAAACGTTCATTCTCTACAGGATGCGCCAGAGTCGGATGCCGCAACGGGACACAGCCAAGAGTCGTTGACTTATGTTATCGAATACACTGACAAGTCAACTGCTTCCAAAACCAGATAATTCTGGAAGAAGCAACTACCTCTAATTACAGGATTTTTAGACTGTTCGGGTCAAAGACCCCTTACCACGTTTAGCAATAGGGAGGGTTTGCTTGATTTGGTAAAGAAAGTTGTAACTCCTAACGTGGTAAATGCGATACACTGCAAGCTGTCGATATTGGCCCATATTCAAGATAAATTGGTAAGCAATTGCCCGTTACTATTACAAAATACAAAATGTGGGCAAAATAGCAACCGAAGTGACGACCACTTGGTCGAAAACAGGAACTTGGAGTGATTCTAATACCTTCGCGCGTAGGTGAGATGTTATATATTTTCGATGTCGATGTCGATATATTTTCAACAGGCGGAAAATATTTCCTCACGGCAGCTGACAAATTTTCCAAGTTTTCAGTGGTGCAGCCTGTTCCCTCGCGCTCTATTAAAGCTGTTAAAGCTCCCATTCTGCAGTTGATCGATGTTTTCCCGAATATTGCGACCGTATACTGCGACAATGAACCGGCTTTCGTTTCTGAAACGATGCGATCTTTGCTAAAAGGACACAGCAGAAGCAGCTGAGTCGAATTAATCCGGCTCGGCAAAATAGGGTGTTTGAGGTAGGGGAGACGGCTCTGGTAAAATCCAACAGACGCTTGAGAGACAAGCTTACCACACTATGCGTAGAAAACACAGTTAAAAGCCGATCTGGGAACTACCGCTCTGATAAAAGGAAGGGTGGTTCATAAGGACAATATCAAATAGAACTCTTTCCACTTCACTGACTTCTATTTCTTTTACTTAACTTAGAAACTTCTCCATACTTTTTCGATTTTTCACTTAAGCGGCATACACCCGCGGAATACTAGTCAAATTTTCTCAATAAACTTAGTGATTGCCATTGTAATTGTAAAATAAACACAAATATAGCGAAGGCTAACTTTGGCACGCCAAAACTTGGATAGCCTTGCACAGCTCTGCAAAAGCCGTGCGATTTTTTACAAAATTTGTTAGATGTTGATTTCGAACCGATCGTTCATATGACAGCTACATGATATAGTGATCCGATTTGCACCAAATTTGGTAAGAATGTATAAAACTATGTCAAACATACTATGTGTTTGGTTAAAATATCTTAAGAAACAAAAAAGTTTTTTATACTAAATGTTGATTTGAACCGATCGTTTTTATGGCAGCTATATGATATAGTAGTCCGATAATAACCATATTTGGTAAGCATGTATGAAACTATACCAAATACACCATTTGTGAGTTTGGTTAAGATATCTTAAGAAACAAAAAAGTTTTTCATACTAAATGTTGATTTCGAACCGATCGTTCTTATGGTAGCTATATGTTATAACTGTCCGATTTAAACCAAATTTGGTAAGTGTGCATGAAACTGTGTCAAACACACAATGTTTAAGTTTGATTAAGATATCTTAAGATGCTAAAAAGTTTTTCATACTAATTGTTGATTCCGAACCGATCGTTCCTATGATACAGTGATCCGATCCGGCCGGTTCCGACATACGTACTGCGTGCTGCAAAAAGACGGACCTGCACCAAGTTTCATCAAGATAACTTAAAAACTGAGAGACTAGTCTGCAATGAAACTGACAGACAGACGGACATGGCTATATCGACTCAGCTCGTTGTCCTGATCAAGAATATATATACTTTAAGAGGTCTGTAAGGCCTCCTTCAATACGTTCCAACCTTCGAGACAGTCAGTGGTGAAGTTGCGCAACCGACGCTAGCGCTCTGCGAAGTTGAGAAACGACGAGGGGTCAGCGATCGGAGTTAATAAAGGACAGACGTGTAAATTGGTGCGTCTGGCAACGCGAATAAGTAAGTAGAGTGTGATTAGGCGGAGCGTTACGGCTCCTGAGGACAGTGCAGCAGGGTAGTACAAGTAGCTATAATAACTAAAATAAGTAACCACCTAAGAATAAACTACGCAACTAAACCAGTCTGATTTTCATTAATATTTTCCTTCCCTAACCATTGACCGTAGTTGAACAACGAGAATAGATCCCAGTTGGCCGTGTAAGCAATCCCGGCAATTCAAAACCCAAAAGTAGTAACCATTAACCGTAGTTGAGCAACGAGGATAGATCCCCGTTGACCGTGCGAGCAATCCCGGCAAGTAAACGTAGTCAGCGACCCTAATGGGTAGTCTTTGAAGCACTGGTTGATACGCTGTGCGGACAATCAGACTGAGATTTGTACCCCTGTCGAAAACTTCTTTACAATTGGCGCCCGAGCAGTAACGCTGGAGGTGGAAAAGGGCGTGGTATAGTTGTTGCGTAAAAACCCAGCGCCTTACCCAAACAAATGTAAGGCTGTAGGCAAATAAATAAATACTTCAATGGTAGAGAATACCCTGTTGTCGGACAAACCCCGCTATACCGTGCATTGCTTAGTTTTTTTAGACCCTGTACTCTAAAAAAGTACAAATGGGTCTATTACGTTTGTGCAAAAAAAAATGTGCGTAACAGGCAGAAGGAGGCGTGGCAGACCCCATAAAGTATATATATCTTGATCAGCATCAACAGCCGAGTCGATTTAGCCATGTCCGTCTGTCTGTCTGTCCGTCTGTCCCTTTTTCGAGTTCCTATATCTCAGAGACTATAAAAGCTAGAGACAAAAAATTTGGCATATATGTATATCTATATCTTGCATTGAACGAGTTTGTTTTAGATTTTTGCCACGCCCTCCTCCGCCCCCACAAATTAAAATACAAAATTTCCATGTCGAATTACAGGAGCACCTTTAATGCTAGCGCCCTGATTTTTAGTATATATAGTACACTCTATGGTCCGAACTTATCCTGCAAATTTCATTTAAATCGGATGATAAACGCGGAAGTTATTCAACTAACAATGTTACGGGCAAAATCAACTGATATCTTAGTAGTGGCGCCATCTATTGAAATTTTTTGTAACTGAAACTATCTGTAATGATCGTTTTGCACTCAAAAAGTACAGGGTCTCCTACTGTCGAGCTTGCTCCACCGTAGCTTAATGCATTTTTTTGATTCGACACGCACTGAATAGCGACACAGCTTCAACGAAGAGAAAAAGAGAAGGGAGGGAATGAGTACAGTACGCACACACACGCGCTCACAGACTTACGATCCGCTGAGCCACAGGCACATTCACACACGTACACGTATACGTTTGTTGGGCCGATGGCCAATAAATACCAACAAAATATTGTTTTGGTGAGCAGTGGGCCGATGGCCAACAGTTATGTGTAAAATACTTTGGTTGCATACAGTGGGCCGAAGGCCACAAATTAGAAGCAGAAGTTGGGCCTACAGTGGGCCGTAGGCCAGTGATAACAGACAAAAAAAAAGAAAAGAAGAAAAGTGGATGAAGGACGAAAAGCGAGGAAGACGAATACAGGACACAAGGAAAAGAAGAAATAAAAAAATGCATTAAGCTACGGTGGAGCAAGCTCGACAGTACGAGACCCAGTACTTTTTGAGTGTAATGCGATTACTACAGATTATTTCAGTTTCAAAAAATTTCCATAGATGGCGCCACTCCAGAGATACATTTTGCCCGTAACATTCTTAGTTGAATAACTTCCGCGTTTATCATCCGATTTGGACGAAATTTGCAGAATAGGTTCAGACCATAGTCTGTATTTTACATACTAAAAATCAAACCACTAGCATCAAAGGTGCTCTTGTAATTCGACTTGGATATTTTGTATTTTAATTTGTGGGGGCGGAAGGGGGCGTGGCAAAAATCCAAAACAAACTCTTTTAACTTGAGATATAGATGAACCTACATGCCAAATTTGGTGTCTCTAGCTCTTATAGTCTCTGAGATCTAGGTGACACAAAAAGGGACAGACAGACGGATAGACGGACAGACAGACAGACGGACATGGCTATATCGACTCGGCTGTTGATGCTGATCAAGAACTGGGACTAATTAAAATGGTGGAAACAGGTGAGTTCCAGAATCCGGAGTTGGGTGTACGTTAGATCCACCAACGCCCCAAGGAGAAACTAGTGCTCATAACCTAAGAGTTCGGGCTCGACAAAGGGGCCGGAACTGAGGAGCGTACATCTTCACGATCCCCAGTATCCAAGCCAAGGGAATCAGGCAATCAGCAGACCATGTAACCCGTTTCGGTCCCCGCCTAACGTAGCTAGGCTGGTGGAAATTGGGGGTGGAATCCCACAGTTTCCTGTAGTTTCCCACAAACCGGATGATGGCCCAAGTTGGTGGACCAGCTTTCGATCCGAGAAGGGCTTGTCACAGATGCGCTCAAGAAGGACATTTCGCGCGGGAATGCCCAAATGCTCAAGTGATATTCTGTAGGCGTTGTGGTAAGAAGGACGTGATTAGTCGGAATGGTTGCGGACGAGTCGAGGAGGAAAACGGGTAGTGGCGTCCCCTGTGGCAGGGTCAGGTCCATTAGCGGTGGAGGGGGGTCGCATCGTCGCTATGTGAGGATTGGAGGGTAGATCATGCCAGCCACCTTTGACACGGGCGCAACCCCCAGTTTTATGAGCGAAGAGTGTGTACGCAAGAGGGCGATCCGAGGAAAGATCCAGGAGGTCCAGTCACGGATTCGGTTAGGTGATTGGTCGACATTAGAGGTTGAGATGTTACTAAGGATGGACGTATGTCTAGCTGGTAAGATAATAAGTATGCCAATGCTTATCATGCCTTCCAAGCTGGATCACATCATACTTGGTATGGATTTCTTGGGCGCCATGGGGACAACTGGTTGAGACTGGCCCCATGTCTTAATATCAAGTGACGGTGAGAAGAAGCAACTACCTCTAATCACAGGATTTTTATACTGTTCGGGTCAAAGACCCCTTATCACGTTTAGCAGTAGGGAGGGTTTGCTAGATTTGGTAAAGAAAGTTGTAACTCCTAACGTGGTAAATGCGATACACTGCAAGCTGTCGATATTGGCCCATACTCAAGATAAATTGGTTAAGCAATTTCCCGTTACTATTTTCAAAATATGGGCAAAATAGCAACCGAAGTGTTCGTAATTGGTCGAAAACAGGAACTTGGAGTGATTCTAATACCTTCGCGCGTAGATGAGATGTTATATATTTTCGATGTCGATGTCGATATATTTTCAACAGGCGGAAAATATTTCCTCACGGCAGCTGACAAATTTTCCAAGTTTTAAAGTATTAAAGCTGTTAAAGCTCCCATTCTGCAGTTGATTGATGTTTTCCCGAATATTGCGACCGTATACTGCGACAATTAACCGGCTTTCGTTTCTGAAACGATCCGATCTTTGCTAAAAGGACACAGCAGGAGCAGCTGAGTCGAATTAATCCGGCTCGGCAAAATAGGGTGTTGGAGGTTTTGCACCAAATTTGGTAAGAATGTATAAAACTATGTCAAACACACCATGTGTGAGTTTGGTTAAAATATCTTAAGAAACAAAAAAGTTTTTTATACTAAATGTTGATTTTGAACAAATCGTTTTTATGGCAGCTATATGATATAGTAGTCCGATAATAACCATATTTGGTAAACATGTATGAAACTATACCAAATACACCATTTGTGAGTTTGCTTAAGATATCTTAAGAAACAAAAAAGTTTTTCATACTAAATGTTGATTTCGAACCGATCGTTCTCATGGTAGCTATATGTTATAACTGTCCGATTTAAACCAAATTTGGTAAGTGTGCATGAAACTGTGTCAAACACACAATGTGTAAGTTTGATTAAGATATCTTAAGAAGCTTAAAAGTTTTTCATACTAATTGTTGATTCCGAACCGATCGTTCCTATGATACAGTGATCCGATCCGGCCGGTTACGACATACGTACTGCGTGCTGCAAAAAGACGGACCTGCACCAAGTTTCATCAAGATGGAGAGACTAGTCTGCAAAGAAACAGACAGACAGACGTACAGACAGACGGACATGGCTATATCGACTCAGCTCGTTGCCCTGATCGAGAATATATATACTTTAAGAGGTCTGTAAGGCCTCCTTCAATACGTTCCAAGCTTCGAGACAGTCAGTGGTGAAGTTGCGCAACCGACGCTTGCGCTCTGCGAAGTTGAGAAACGACGAGGGGTCAGCGATCGGAGTAAATAAAGGACAGACGTGTAAATTGGTGCGTCTGGCAACGCGAATAAGTAAGTAGAGTGTGATTAGGCGGAGCGTTACGGCTCCTGAGGACAGTGCAGCAGGGTAGTACAAGTAGCTATAATAACTAGAATAAGTAACCACCTAAGAATAAACTACGCAACTAAACCAGTCTGATTTTCATTAATATTTTCCTTCCCTAACCATTGACCGTAGTTGAACAACGAGAAAAGATCCCCGTTGGCCGTGTAAGCAATCCCGGCAATTCAAAACCCAAAAGTAGTAACCATTAACCGTAGTTGAGCAACGAGGATAGATCTCCGTTGACCGTGCGAGCAATCCCGGCAAGTAAACGTAGTCATCGACCCTAATGGGTAGTCCGTGAAGCACTGGTTGATACGCTGTGCGGACAATCAGACTGAGATTTGTACCCCTGTCGAAAACTTCTCTACAATTGGCGCCCGAGCAGGAACGCTGGAGGTGGAAAAGGGCGTGGTATAGTCGTTGCGTAAAAACCCAGCGCCTTACCCAAACAAATGTAAGAATACCCTGTTGTCGAACAAACCCCGCTATACCGTGCATTGTTTAGTTTGTTTTTTTTGATTCGACACGCACTGAATAGCGACACAGCTTCAACGAAGAGAAAAAGAGAAGGGAGGGAATGAGTACAGTACGCACACACACGCACTCACAGACTTACGATCCGCTGAGCCACAGGCACATTCACACACGTACACGTATACGTTTGTTGGGCCGATGGCCAATAAATACCAGCACAATATTGTTTTGGTGAGCAGTGGGCCGATGGCCAACAGTTATGTGTAGAATACTTTGGTTGCATACAGTGGGCCGAAGGCCACAAATTAGAAGCAGAACTTGGGTATACAGTGGGCCGTAGGCCAGTGATAACAGACAAAAAAAAAGAAAAGAAGAAGAAAAGTGGATGAAGGACAAAAAGCGAGAGCGCGGGAATGCCCAAATGCTCAAGTGACATTCTGTAGGCGTTGTGGTAAGAAGGACGTGATTAGCCAGAATGGTTGCGGACGAGTCGAGGAGGAAAACGGGTAGTGGCGTCCCCTTTGGCAGGGTCAGGGCGGCGCCAATACTCCGACTACACAGTAGTAGGATTTCCATTAGCGGTGAAGGGGGGTCGCATCGTCGCTATGTGAGGATTGGAGGGCAGATCATGCCAGCCACCTTTGCCACGGGCGCAACCCACAGTTTTATGAGCGAAGAGTGTGTACGCAAGAGGGCGATCCGAGGAAAGATCCAGGACGACTAGCATTTGCCAGCCGCAAGTTGTTGAAGGCGAAGTTAAACTACTCGCGGCGGAAAAAAAGTGTTGTCGATAAGGAAGTTACAATGTTACTTAGAAGGCTACCGATTCGATGCAGTGACGGACCACCTGGCTCTCAAGTGGTTTAACTCCATAGAAAGTCCGACCGGCCCTGGAACTACAGCAGTTCCAGTTTAATATCCATTATCGCCGCGGGAAGTTAATCGTAGTGGCCGATGAGCTTTCGAGGCACGCGGAAGACAAATACAGTACACAAGGAAAAGAAGAAATAAATTTAAAATTGTGGAAACAGGTGAGTTCCAGAAGGAGGTGGGTGTAAGTTGGATCCACCAACGCCCCAGTATCCAAGCCAAGGGGATCAGGCAATCGGCAGACCATACAACCCGTTTCGGTTCACGCCTAACGTAGCTAAGCCGGTGGAGATTGGGGGTGGAATCCCACAGTTTCCTGTAGTTTCTCACAAACCGGATGATGGCCCAAGTTAGTGGACCAGTTTTCGATCCGAGTAGGGCTTGTCACAGATGCGCTCAAGAAGGACATTTCGCGCGGGAATGCCCAAATGCTCAAGTGACATTCTGTAGGCGTTGTGGTAAGAAGGGCGTGAGTAGCCAGAATAGTTACGGACGAGTCGAGGAGGGAAACGGGTAGTGGTGTCTCCTAGGCCAGGGTCATGGCGGCGCCAATACAGCAGTAGGACTTCCATCAGCGGTGGAGGGGGGTCGCATCGTCGCAATTGTGGGGATTGGAGGGCAGATCATGCCAGCCACCTTTGACACGGGCGCAACCCCCAGTTTTATGAGCGACGAGTGTGTACGCATAGGGGCGAATCGAGGAAAGATCCAGGAGGTCTAGTCACGGATTCGGTTAGGTGATTGGTCGACATTGGAGGTTGAGAGGTTACTAAGGATGGACGTATGTCTAGCTGGTAAGGTAATAAGTACGCCAATGCTTATCATGCCTTCCATGCTGGACCACATCATCCTTGGTATTTCTTGTGCGCCATGGGGACAAAGTTCCTAGTTGGCAACGCACGCCTGATGCAAGAGACGGTAGAAGGTGTCCTGCGCCCAGTAGCGGGAGGATGTGCCCGACGTAGGGGCCGAAAGAGCACGAAGGCAGAATGTGGCTAGAGAGTCCGATACGGGGTGCTCTCAAGATGCTTCTGATTATAGATTACCGACAGCTCAATGCGCACTCTATTCTGGATGCTTATCCTATCCCTCAGATCAATCACATCCTTGAGAGGTTAAGACATGCCAGCTTTACATCAACGCTGGACCTGTAGCAGGGGTACTGGCAGCGTGCAACGTTTCAAAGCGCATTAGACACCGTGATTGGGCTGAAAATGGAGCCCCACGCGTTTGCATACGTGGACAATATAGTGGTGATAGGTTGCATAATGGAACAGCACGTAGAAAGATCTTTAGGCGGTTGAGAGCCGCTAGACTGAAGCTAAACATAAAGAAATGTAGTTTTTTTCGAAAGAGGTTGGTTTTTTTGGGTGATGTAATTAGTGGGGAAGGAATTTGCACAGTTCCCGCGAAAGTCAAGTTAATCCTGACCCTTAGGGCTCCCTCTCATTGCAAAGAGTTGCGCAAGTGCTTAGGGATGGCGTTTTGGTATAGACGCTTCGTGCCAAATTTTGCAACACTAGTACAGCCCATGACCGTCCTCCTTAAGAAAGGCCATAAGTGGAATTAGGTAGAGGAACAGGAGGAAGCACTGCGGCAACTGAAGGAAAAGCTGACAACCGCCCCTGTTTTGCATGTCCCGCATTTTTCAGTAAAATTTTTACTATAGACGGACGCGAGTGATTACGACTAGCATTTGCCAGCCGCAAGTTGTTGAAGGCGAAGTTAAACTACTCGGCGACGGAAAAAACTGCCTAGCCATCGTGTTGTCGATAAGCAGGTTACAATGTTACTTAGAAGGCTACCGATTCAATGTAGTGACGGATAACCTGGCTCTCAAGTGGTTCAGCTCCATAGAAAGTCCGACCGGCCTTGGAACTATAGCAGTTCCAGTTTGATGTCCTTTATCGCCGCGGGAAGTTAATCGTAGTGGCCGATGCGCTTTCGAGGCACGCGGGGTTACGCGTAAAATACTTTGGTTGCATACAGTGGGCCGATGGCCACAAATTAAAAGCAGAACTTGGGTATACAGTGGGCTGTAGGCCAGTAATAACAGACCAAAAAAATGCATTAAGCTATGGTGGAGCAAGCTCGACAGTAAGAGACTTTGTTCTTTTTGTGTGCAAAGCGATCACTACAGATTGTTTCAGTTTCAAAAAATTTCCCTAGATGGCGCCACTACGAAGATATCAGTTGATTTTGCCCGTAACATTGTAAGCCAAACAACTTCCGCAACTATCATCCGATTTAGATTAAATTTGCAGGATACGTTCGGACTATAGTCTGTATTATACATACTAAAAATCAAGGCGCTAGTATCAAAGGTGCTCTTGTAATTCTTGGAAATTTGTATTTTAATTTGTGGGGGCGGAGGTGGGCGTGGCAAAAATCTAAATCTCGTTCAATGGAAGATATACATACATGCCAAACTTCGTGTCTCTAGCTCTTATAGTCTCTGAGATCTAGGAACTCAAATAAGGGACAGACGGACAGACAGACAGACGGACATGGCTATATCGACTCGGCTATTGATGCTGATCAAGAATATATATACTTTATGGGGTCTGCCACGCCTCCTTCTGCCTATTACGCACATTTGCACAAACGTAATTGATCCATTTGTACTTTTTTTCAAATACAGGTTCTAAATATAGCGCAAGCTAACTTTGGCGCGCCAAAGTTTGGATACCCTTGCAGAGTTCTGAATAAGCCGTCCGATTTTTTACAAAATTTGTTAGATGTTGATTTCGAGCCAATGTCCTATGCTTTTCTATACTTTCACAGAAATCACGATAGTTCTTCCGCTTGATCTGATCTCCTTGTTGTATGAAGTCAGGCTCTCGCGGTTTAGGTCCGTCCCTCTTTGCTATGTTTTAGAGTCGGCTGGTGTTGATACGTAGACCCTCCAGACTGTGAGACCACCAGGGGGCATCTTTTACTCTGCGCGTTTTTCCTATTGCGCAGCTTATCTTATAAGCGTTGATTATACTGCTGTTCAACGAGTTTACAACATCCTCTAGCTTTAAGGGCAGTCTGGGTATACCAGATGTTATCCCTGCTAGTTTTCCTTTCTTTGTTTGTTTTTCTGGGATTACGTGTTGGCTTGCTACAGTCTATGTTTGCCTGAAGCTTGAACAAGATAATCCTATGGTCAGACATGGATTGCTGTGGCGACATATGCCTCTCCATAAAGTACGGCTTAAGGGACCGACTCATAAGGGTGATGTCTAGGACTTCGTCCCTCACCCTGGTTACAAATGTCGGAGTGGTTCCGACATTGCCAATTTCTAGGTTAATGTTTATTGTAAATTCTAAAATTCTTCTCCCGCCGGCAGTAGTTCACCAGTCCCACGATCTCCGGGGGTGGGCAAGGCCCATCAAGGTTGTGTGGGCGGCTCCAGTCGGCTGTATCGTCAGGGGAACACAGTCTGGTGAGGAATTCTGAAAGGATGGTATAGCTAATACATTTCCTTACCATTATGCAGGCTCTAGGTAGCGTGTCTGTTTGGTCCCAGATTACCTTGGGCTTAGCTGTGTACAGGGCTTAAAGCCATTGTTGACCCATGGCTCCTGTACAAGGGCTAGCCCAAGATGTTGTTGGGTGAACATCCTAGCTGGGCTAGCTTTGTAGTGATGGCTTGTGCCAACACAGCAGCAGCTCTAAAGGCCACGGCGACTGAGGCCTAGATGCACTTGAGTCGCTGCAGAGGGTGCGATCCGCCTCATCCATGCTATCATTTCGGAGGACCTCCTCGAGCTCCTGTGACTACATGGCCACTTCTTCCTCCATTTCCTCCACCACCGCATGATCCAGGAGCTGCGAGTCGAGTAGATCCTCATCCTCAGCCAGTTCTTCTGGCGTCACCGAGGAACCCAACTCTCGGATCTCGAGCACTTTGGTGGGTGGGGAAAACTTTGGTTCCGGGGTCGATGCCTCCTTCTCGCTTGCTTGGACCGGATTTTTACCTTTCTTTAACCCACTTACGGGAATTGTTCCTTAGCGGAAGCTAAGATGGTGGCCCTGCGTCATAATGTCGTCTCTGGCGACCTCATCGATACCGATGACAAGAAGGGCCCCGCCTGACGTCCAGCAGAACGCCCTTCCAAGAGGTCAGCCTTGGGGCCACGGTCTTCAGCCAATCCGCTGAGTCTTCGTCCGCGCAGTCAATAACAATGTGACCGACCCGGAAGTGGATGCCTGTGAAAGCAGCCGCTGTGCCCCATTCCGTTACGGATATCTCATCCATGTTGTATTCCTCCAGCGCGAATAAATCCCCGTGGCTGAGGATTACCGCAGGTAACACGCCCACTTTAACCTTCTTCGTGATCGTGGCATACGATGCACGAGGCTCGAAGAGCGCTGTGGAGGGAGGCTCTATTCGTAAAACAGTTGCTGCTTGCGAGGTGCTTTGACGCACGTTCAGCGTCTCCTCGCTCCAGTGTCTTCAAACTGTCTTGCGACACTCGCCGCTCGGAGATCCTGCGGAATTTTATAATTATTGCTCATGAATTGAGTCTCACGAGAAGCGAAACAAAGGAAATGTCCACCCAAACAGAGGCTGGCATGCCCGGGTAAGGCCACTTGCCTTAGCACACCTTTAGAGACTGAGCTATTCTAGAGCCCGGGCCCCCAGCCAAGCTGACTCTCAGCACGGTCCGAATAACACACTAAGTCCGGTACGGGGTGAGTCGTGGAATGGGATGGAGGTAGGTACTTGTGAGGGAGTGTAGAGGATGTGTGAAGCAGTTCTTTGAAGGCGACAAAACAAACACCTTGTCGGTATAATGATCAGTATCATACCCGCTGTTTGTCCGGGGCTTTCTATTCACGAGAGACCTCGCTATTCAACAGCTAACCTTATTGAAAACAAAAAGGCCGTTCGCCATCTGCAACCTGTGACCCGCCTGGTGGCCCCAACTTAGCCCCTCAAAACCATCTCAGAAATTTGTTAGACCAGGAAAGTTTTTCTTACTGGCTGTTGATTTATAAGCAATTCAATGGTAGCTATATGATATAGAGATCCGATCCGGTTGGTTCCGACATATAGTCTGTCCGTCTATTTGTATTTCAATTTCGAAGGAGGCGTGGCAGACCCCATAAAGTATATATATTCTTGATCAGCGTCAACAGCCGAGTCGATATAGCCATGTCCGTCTGTCCCTTTTTTGAGTTCCTAGATCTAAGAGACTATAAGAGCTAGAGACACCAAATTTGGCATGTATGTACATCTATATCTTGCATTGAACGAGTTTGTTTTAGATTTTTGCCACGCCCTCCTCCGCCCCCGCAAATTAAAATACATAATTTCCAAGTCGAATTACAAGAACACCTTTAATGCTCGCGCCTTCATTATTAGTATGTATAATACAGACTATGGTCCAAACCTATCCCGCTAATTTCGTTAAAATCGGATGATAAACGCGGAAGTTATTCAACCAACAATGTTACGGGCAAAATCAACTGATATCTTTGTAGTGGCGCCATCTATGATCGCATTGCACTCAAAAAGTACAGGGTCTCCTACTGTCGAGCTTGCTCCACCGTAGCTTACTGCATTTTTTTAACAAACTTAATATACCCCTCAGGGTATAATAACTACTTTAAAAATGTTTTTTGGTTTTGCGATTTAACCCTGTACTTTAAAAAAGTACAAACGGATCTATTAAGTTTGCGCAAAATAAATGTGCGTAACAGGTAGAAGGAGGCGTTACAGACCCCATAAAGTATATATCGAGCCCTTCCCGCGAATATAACGTATTCTCTAATGTATCATTTGCCTCCATAAACCGCAAGATGTTTTACTTCTGCCTTTTAGCCATTATAAAATATGCTCTGTGTCTACAAACATTCGGAAGAACGTTTAAATAGCTCTCTATTGCTCTGTCCATATTGCACACAAATACTCGAGAGTCGTTTAAAAATTTATCTAATTTCATCAAAAAATGTATTTAGGTAGGGTAGCAAGCAAACATTTTCTATCAAAAATTTATATAAAAATATAAATTTGAATTTACTAAATATTAATTTACTAAATAACTATTTTTAATTTTATTTGGGCTGTAAGGCAACAATTTTTTTTCGCGCGACTTTGACGTATTTTCAACATTTTCCCATTTCATAGGCTCTTTCCACGATGAGTACAGTGGCTTCTTCACGAGACTGAACGAATTGGAATCTGGCAAAACGTGAAATGCAGTTAGGTAGAGAATTGTTTAACGTTTCAGCTCAACTTTCCTTTTTCATTTACGTAGTTTGCTTCGGTGGTAGAGCTCTTCAAACATATTTTTTCCAAAAATTGTTCATATTTTAGACAGATTCGTTTAAGTTCACATTTTTAATTTTAACTGAAAGTTAAGACAAATCCATGGCGAACAATATACTTTTGTACATTTTTGGTTTTGAAGTATTTTAAATTTAACTATTTTTTAATAAACCTATAGGTGGCGTGGCAGTATTTATGTTCTTGATCAGCATCAACAACCGAGCCGATGTAGCCATTTCCTTCTGTGCGTCCGTCCATCTGTCCCTTTTTTGAGTTCCCAGATCTCAGAGACTATAAGATCTTTATTGAACGAGTTTGTTTAAGATTTTTGGCCCCCTCTGGCCCCGGAAATCGAAATACATAATTAAGAATTCGAATTACAAGAGCACCTTTAATTTAACAGCCTTAGTTTTTAGTATGTATAATACACTCTATGGTCCGAGCCTATCCTGAAAATTTCGCTTAAGCCGGATAATAAACTCAAAGTTATTCAATTAACAATGTTACGGGCAAAATCAACTGATATCTTCGTAGTTGCCATCTATGCAAATTTTTTTGAAATGGAAACAATCTATAATGAACGCTTTGTACAGGGTCTCCTACTGTCGAGATTGCTCCACCGTAGCTTCATGCATTTTTATGGACCAACATTTTAAGTTTACATAGACTTTTAACACCGATTACCGGCTAGTTCCGTCAAGCAACTTATACCACGTGATTTTCGGATTGTTTTCACAACGATTTTTCATAATTCCAAGGTGTTATCAACAAAAAGATTTGTAAGAAATCATAAAAAACTTAAAGAGGTTTATACAAAAGATATGTTAGATTTAATGAAACTTGGTTAAAGCCTAAATTACCTAATTTATCATTATTCACTAACAAGTACACCACTTACAGATGTGACCGTTTGTCATGAGTAGGTGGAGGCGTATTCATCGCAGTTGATTCTGATTTTTCTTCGGAATTAATTTGTTGCTTGTCTAATATTGAGTTTGTTGCCATTAAGATAACTGTGTGTCAAACTTCTGTTTATATAACCTGTTCCTACATCCCTCCACAATCGGATCTTTCTGTTTATCTCAAACACTTTTCTAATATTCGATTGATATCCTCTAAACTTTCTGACAGAGATTATTTGTGTGTATTGGGAGACTTTAACTTGCCTGATATATCTTCGTCTACTGTGGATAGTATAGTTGTTCCTACTAGTTCTCATGAGTTTGTAAGTAGCATCCTAGATCTTTCACTTTATTAAGTAAACAATATTCGTAATTGTAACAACCGTCTTCTGGACCTAATATTTGTATCTGATCACTTAGTTACTAACGTGAGTAAAATAGATCCGCTTGTTCTCCCCGAAGATTCTTATCACCCTACGTTAGAATTAACTCTTGATCTTTCGGTTGTTGAGCAAACTGTTCTCCCTAAAGTTGCGTCCAAGTCGCGTTGTTTTAGAAATGCCAATTTTCATAAATTAAATAATCTCATTATAAGTCAGGACTGGTCCCAGTTCTTTGCGATCAATGGCTTAGAATCTGCTCTGTGCCTTTTTTATAACACATTGAACCGCTATTTTAATCAATGCGTTCCTCGAAGGCACACTGTGAGGTCTAACAAGCTTCATGGTTTACCCGCAAAATATCTAGTCAAAAAAATTTAAAATCGCGCTGTTTTAAAAAGTATAATCGTACAGGGAACAGTGTCGATTATTCACGGTATTCTATTGCTAAATGTAATTTTAATTCACTTAACCTGCAACTTTACAACAATTATTTGAGTCGTTGCCGGCTTCAGTTTGCTTAGGTTCCTAAACGATTCTATAATTTTGTAAATTCTAAACGAAAATCATCTTTATTACCTCATTCTGTTTCTTATGAAAATACAACTGCAAATAAAAATCAGGCTGCAGCCGATTTATTTCAGATTTTTTTCAAACTACTTACTCTGTTAATAGCTACTCTCCTAGAACATCCTATCCCTATAGTTTGCAAAAATCTAATTTTATTCCTGAACCCGTGATCACTGAAGACTCAGTATTATGTGAATTGAATTTTATTAAGGCAGTATTCTCCCCAGGCCCCGACGGTTTGCCAGGTTGCGTACTCAGGTACTGCGCTGGCTCTTTATATCTACTGTTACATAGACTATTTACTTTATCTGTTGCATCTTGCTCATTCCCTTCTGTCTGGAAGGAATCACATTTCATTCCGCTACATAAAAGTACCCCTAAGAGTTGCGTTAACAACTATAGGCCAATTTCGAAAATGTCTGCTATACCTAAGCTCTTAAACAAATTATTACTTCACAAATTACTCGTTTTTATAGTTCTATTGTTTTACCTTACCAACATAGTTTTGTGAAGCATAGGTCTACAACCACAAACCTGCTAGAATTTTCTTCTTTAGTGATCAAGGGTTTTAAAAATAAAATGCAGACTGATGTTGTTTAAACCGACTTCAGTAAAGCATTTGACTCTGTTAACCACTGCCTTTTACTTAATAAATTGAACTTAATTAGCTTTCCATATAATCTTCTTTTATGGTTATCCGATTACCTTACTAACAGAACACAAAACGTTGTCTTCAAGTCTGCCATTTCGAGGCCCGTCTTGGTAACATCTGGTGTTCCTTTAGGGTAGTCATCTTGGCCCTCTTCTATTTAAGCTCTTTATTAACGATCTTCCTTTTGTTATTCTATACTCTAATATTTTAATGCATGCTGATGATGTTAAGTTGTGTCTGTCATTTAAGGACTGTTCTTACTCTGATTTACTGCAAGCAGATCCTGTTAGCTTTTATAAATGGTGCAAAGTTAATTTACTAAATCTTAATTGTCCTAAATGCAAGGCTATGACTTTTTATAGAGACTTGCCTTACATAATCAGTTATACTCTTAATTTGGTACCCCTTATTAGATTAGATGAAGTAAATGATCTTGGAATTCTTCTTGATCATAAACTGAAGTTTGATAAACATGTTGCTTTATCAGTCAGTAAGGCGACTCAAGTTCTTGGGTTCATTAAAAGATGAGCAAAGGAATTTGATGATCCTTATACGACAAAATTACTTTATGTATCTCTCGTTCGTCCGATCTTGGAATATGGCTCATGTGTTTGGTCTCCACAATACTCTAACCACCAGGATCGTATTGAATCAGTTCAAAAAAATTTTATTATTTGCTTTAAGAGGTTTTAAATGGGTATCAGGCTCTAATTTACACCCGTACACTAATAGACTTCTATTGATTAATCTACCCTCTTTAACTAAACGTCGTATTATGCTTGGCGTCATGTTTATGATTAAATTAGTAACTGGTGAAATTGATTCCTCTGATTTATTAAGTCAAATTAATTTCTCAGTTTCACCCAGACATACTCGTAATTTTGTACCAATATCCCTTAATATTTGTACTAATAACTATTCCCTGAATGAACCCTTTCGAGTGCTCTGTACGGATTATAATCAACTTTACTATATCTTCAATGCAGAGGCCTTAACCTTTACTATTAAAAAATCTATCTTATTCTTTCTGGCCCATAATAACTAACACTAATATTATATAAGACCTGATTGGGTTTTTCTTGAGTTTTCCCCAATCCTTGCAACAAATGTTGGGTCCGAGTAATTGATCTTCATTTGAACTTGCCCAAAATATAAATATAAATATATATATAATTATACATAATAACTTTTTCTTTTTTTTTCTTTTTAATAAGAAATTCTTAATTGCTTATATATCATTTTAATGTAACTTTCATAACCGTATGTCGGTTGCTCTTAGTCTACATTAAATAAATAAATAAACTGGTATCTTGTAGTCGTCACCTGTGATGATCGTCACATCGGCTAAGTCCTTTGTGTCAAGTAGAGCAAAAAAAAAAAGAAAAAAAAAGACTGCGAAGAAATTTATAACCAGCCCCAAGTCCTTTAGACCCATCAGCTTAACATCCTTTTTGTTAAACACGCTGGAAAAAGCTGGTGGACCACAGAATTAGAAGCACACTGCTAAAACTAGCACCACTGCAATCAACGCAGCACGCTTGTAGAGCAGCCAGGTCACTGGTCACGGACAGCAATATACCAACTGCACCGAACTCTACAAACGGCAGTTGATACCAAAGAGGTGGCCATCTGTGCCTTCCTAGACATAGAAGGGGCCTTTGACAATGCATCCTATAATGCTGTCCAAGCCGCCCTAGCTAGAAGAGGCCTAGACCTAACTACCAGGTTGCCCTCAAGGGGGTATGTTATCTCCACTTTTATGGAGCCTGGTAAATGAGCTAGTTAGAAGACTTAACAGCAGGGGCATACATAGCCCTGGGGCTATGTCGATGATATAGTTCTTATCGTGGGGGGAAAGTACGAAGAAACCCTATGTGATATCATTCAGTTAGGGCTTAGGATGACGAATGACTGGTGCAATGATGTAGGCCTTAACCTCAATCCAGCCAAAACAGTCATCGTTCCCTTTACAAGAAGATACAAACTGCAGAGACTAAGGCACATAAGACTCTCAGGGAGCATAGGAGCAGTAAGCAATAAGGTTAAATACCTAGGAGTCACCTTCGACAGTAAATTAAACTTCGGCCCACATGTTAAGAATGCGATAACAAAGTGCTCTAGACCGTTTTGTGGCATAGGGAAACACACAATACGGGAATCTCTCAGAGACAAAGCTATGGGGAAGAATATACTCAGACTCTAAACAGGCCTTTTGACAGGACACTGTAGACTGAGAGGTCACCTTCATAAGCTAGGCATAGTAGGTAGGAATCCTCAGAACACATAAAGGCGACTTGTACCGCCTTATCGAGGAGAAGATGTAGGCTACTAGGTAACCGTATCATGCAGGCAAAAGATATAGCAGCCCTCAACCCAACTAAAATTCTTGAATTCGATCAAGAAATAGGGTTGGCGGGAGAGCTTTAAACTCAGAAGGGGGTACAATAGATCTATTAGGTCGCAGTATATTCCCCCCACATAATAATAAAAAGTTTCAGTAAAGAAAACAAATGAAACTAAAAATTGTGTATTGTGGAAATTGTGGAAAAATACCAGCGTTGCAAGGCCTTTTGCCGCAACTGTACTGTACGTAAGTCAATTAACGTTATTGCTCTTTTCTGTTTGTTGTTGAACAGCTTTTGTGGTCAAGTGAGCTACCGTTTTTAGACCCTGTACTTTAAAAAATGCATTAAGCTACAGTAGAGCAAGCTCGACAGTAGGAGACCCTGTACTTGTGGGAAAAAGCAAATAGTGGTGAAATGCAAAGGGACGTAAGGCTAAAATATGTTGTCTTATAATAATCTTAGATACTTTTAAATAAAGTTACAAAAATTTGCCGCCGCTCGAATTAGCTTCCGATTAGAATTATAATCGGTACCCAGGGAACACCACGGGGAGGCCACTACAATAGTAATGGGGTCACTTAATCCAAAAAAAAATGTTGGGGACCTTCGAGTCGACTTGAGCTGCGTAAAGCAACCCTTAGTTCCCCAAAAATTTAATTTCTGCTATCTGTGCAGATTTATATACATGTGTACACACGTATAGACGTAATATAAATATATAATATAATAATTAACTATTAACTAATAAACTATAATTATACATAATAAAATATGTACAGTAATAAAACTAATCAAATATATAAATAAAATATGAGAAACAATTAAATTTTAATTCAATAAAAATAATTAAATAAAATTTTAAGAAAATATGAAGACTTATAAATAACAAAAGCATTGAAATACCTAAAGCTCATTCATCTATACTAACTAAAACACCACTATGGTGACTATATATGGTCTCAAATGTGCGCGCGTTGGCCCTGCTATCGGACAAATTGGTCATCGCCCAATCAATGTGTGTACCACAATGGTAATCTGCTGATGAATTGGGGTCCAAGAAGAGTATAGAGAATGGGGGCACTTAGCCCGAGCATTAATTCCTACACTTTCATCAATGAATTTTATCCAAAGAACATGAGGAGAATAGGATGTATTAAAACCTATGTCCATTAGAATACCGGAGGCTCCGTTCACTAAACCATCGGAGGTATCTATGTTGACCGTCATCATATACTTGGCAGTGGTTTTTAAAATAAGAGAGGGGCATAGTCCTTGAGTTTTGGACGTCGGAAAAGATTCAACTGCCTCTAAATGTCTATTTTTAACTTCTGCGCTAAGATGTGAGGCCTTTATAAAATCAAGAGCATCTGAAACGTATTGAGCAGTTGAAATGGAATTTAATTTTGCCGCGTTAAATACAGATGTATCCTCATTCCTATAAAACAAATGAATTGCATCATTTGGCAACTGACTTTCGCCGGAAATTCGGGACCTAAGCAAACTTATATCGTCGGATGACATATGACCGGATGCCATGTTATTTAATGCTACTGCAAAAGCTTGGTCATCTCGCTGTCGCATAATTTCTGTGAGCTCAAAAAACTTAAAAGAGTCCCACAGAAACGACCCATATATAGCTGCGTATGGGTCATGCAACTCTGAATTGGATTTGAAAATCCATCGATCTCCAACAGGGCTTAGCTGTCGAAGATCGCCGAAAACAATAACAGAAATCCCTCCAAATGGTACGTCTCTGTTATTTAAAATTTGTTTTAGGCGAGCATCCAAGTAGGAAAACATTTTGGCACCGACCATTGAAACTTCGTCAATAATTAAAATTTTAAGATCAATAAATCTTGAACGGAGGGTATTTAATAAGTCAGGTCCTAGATTCTTAAAAGCGGATGCAGATTGATTCACAGGAAGTGAAAACAGGGAATGAAGGGTAGAGCCTCCAATTCCGAATGCTGCCTTTCCTGTAGGAGCACAAAGAAGAATTTTGGAAGTGGTGGGGTCGCATCCAGGCCTACTGTTATACAATTGGGAAAGGGATTGAAAAAGTGCTGAAATTAATCTACTTTTACCTACACCTGCTCCACCACCCACAAATTCGTGGAAAACTAAATTATGGTGGGCATTGTGTAGAACATGAGTGAAGAAAGATTTTTGCTTCAAATTTAATGAGCGAACTAAGCTTGAGAGACTTTCATGAGATATTAGTGGAGGAAGTTTTATTACTCGGATTGTATCGTCCGGAACTTCATTTTGGACATTGTTGTCATTTAAATTTAAAACATTTAGCTGAGAACTTATTTCAGGAAATGCTAAAACCTGAAACTCATCATCTAGCTGACCTGGTAATGGCTCTTCCTCAAAATTACCCTCACCTTGCATGGCCCTTCTAAGCGCGTCTTCTAAATCTTCTAAAATATTATATTTCCTAAACATAACCCTAATTGACTCCTCATTTTCTGAATAAACTTCCTCACAATTCCTCTGAATTAATTCTACCTCTTCATTTCTCCAAGGAAAATACAACATCACAAGTTCCCTAAAGTAATTTGGTCTATCGGTATGCACATTAAAGCTCCTAAATCTAATTATTCGAGGCTTTGTCCTCGCCCTAACAAACCCACTCCCGTCAATAAGAGGAATGGGTCTGCCCCCTAAATCCTCATTTTCGTCGACATCCTCATTATCACTACCTTGACGAGTTGATCTAGTTGATTTTGTGAAACTATACTCAGCAGCAAAATCGGCTAAACACAGGCCGTCGAGACTATGTGGTCGCTGCTCATAGTGATCGAGCAATCCCACTACAAATATGTCATTGGAATCAGGAGACATATTTTGTAGTTGTTGTCTAGGCTTGAGCATTCTCACTCTATGCTCTGGTAACAAGGTATTAATGTATACCTCGGCGTTGCTAGTCTCAGACAAACGCATACCTAAACAACAGTAGGCGGCTTCCTGAGCAGAAATTTCAGTGCCGGAAATAAATTTGTGACCAATATACTGCAGCTTTTTCTTTAATGATACATTTTGATCTTTAATTTCTTCGATCACTTCACGCATCAGTTTGGAAATACCTCTTTGGGATTTGTTAATATAATTAATAATGTAGCTGCAGCATGCAGGGTCCAAAATGATTGAATATCATTATTGGCTCTTTGCATGGCAAGAATATGTTTATTATAAGCATTAACATTTATTGCTGCGAAACTTCTTTTTAGGAAAATTTGTGGCTTTTTCAAACCAGACCTAATAGCATATATATAGTCCTCGTAAGTGAGGCTGACTTGCTCGTGAGATAGAAAATTTTCGAATATGCTCAAGTGATTTATATTGTCAGCATCGAAGGACAACGCTAGGAATTTCTGAATTTTTTTTAAATTTTCACGATGCTGACGAATTTGTTGAGTATCTTCAGGAAGAGGTTTTAAAATGTCTGTATTAGGCATTGGAAAATAGGGAATACCAAAGCGACAAATAGAGTTTCCCCTCACTTCACGAGTGCATGAATGCCCGTGCTTGTGCTTTTGGTATGTAATGTATTCAGAGAGCTCTTCATTCGTTACATCTGTAGTAATAAACTGATCAATAAAATCAATTACTCGAGGAAAAGATGCAGCGTTGTCTAAATCCACTTGAGGGGCATCTTTCAGCCAAAACATTCCGTGGATATGAGGTGAGCCTCTCTGCTGAAATTCAACTCGCCAGTAGTACATAACAACATTATGTCGTCCGAAAATACCCCCTGCTTCTTCATAAGTTTAAAAAGTTGCCTATACCGATAGTCAAAACTGACGCTAGCACAAGTTACAGGATCGGTGCGAATTAAACGTACCTTTTCATTAGAAGGCAACGCTATTGCTTCCTCTTCTGTAACTTCCTGCTTGTCCACATTCTTTTTCAAAAGGACAAGCAGCTCAAACCACTTACTTTCAGCAGCCGACAATGTAATGAAAAAAGTAGGCAAGCCAAACTGGCGAATCATAGCCATAACTTTTTTCTTTTCTGCTTCCCAATGAGCAGGAGATGTACGAATACCTTGAAGGACCCTATAGCCAGCATTTTGGCGAATCAAATGGTCCATATGTTCTTCATTAAGAGCGTTAGAAGCTGTTATAGCACGTGAGGCGCTGTGCTTTCGCAAGCAAATAGAAGTATTATTTCTTATTTTGATCAGCTCTAACTTCTTATAATTAAAGAATAATTTATCAGTTCTACAACCTCTCCTATCAAAATTTCGAAGCTCAGACCTAACAATGGTTGTAAAACTTTCTGAAGACTTTCGTTTGATGCCAGCAAATATTGAAGGAAATGCTAATTCCTCAGAATCAGCATCCAGAATCATATCTAGGGGTCTTTGGCCTTCGCCAGGAGCAATTATGATTCTTTGCATGGCTGCATTCTCATCCTGATTATTCTCAAGCAGAGTTTCATGACCCCCAGGATTGAGCTCCTCCTCATTTTCAACATCATTTTCAGGACGAAATGATTGTTGAAATTCTCGATTGAGTCCCTCCAATAACTCTGCATCTGCTTGAGAAGCTATGAAAGGAACAGTATTGGAAGTAAAATTTGAAATCCACTGTTCATTTAGTTCTACATTATGTTTCCTATACAGCTCAGTGTCTATTAAATACCTAATTGCATCTGCAATCTTTAGAGGCCTAATGGTTTCGGCCATGTAATCATGGCTATATTCCATTCTACGTCGGAGGTGGAGCTGGACTACCTGTGCTTCATGAAAAGCTCGTGGAAGGGAAGTCACGATATTGCTAACAGAAATGGGAACATTGACTACAGCTCCTTTAATGGCATTTTGCCGATCAACTCCTAAGGATTTAATAATCATAAATGGGATTCGAGGAGAAATAAGTTGTTCCTCTAAGCGAGTAAGACCTTTAAGACACTCGGGAAGGTCAGGGAAATCTAAGCCATTTGTAATGGAAAATTTTGGTTTCCTACGAGCTCTAATGTTTGTGTAGCACGTATTGCAAAATTTAAAGGTATTACCATCAGAAGGGAACTGATTAGAAAGAACTAAAATGTCATCACTGTACTCATTGTGACTTTCAATAAAATCACGAGAAAGTGGACGTAACTGGTGGGGAAACCAAAGGCCTTTGCAACAAAGGCAAACTTGATTTGGTCCCAGCTTAACCGTTCTATTAAAAATTTCTATTTGAGCCTCTAATAGTTAAGCTGGGTCAATATCGTCCGTTTTCGCACGCTATTCGCTCTTGGTCTGCTTCCTTTCTGACTAATACTCCTATTTTGACTGACCCTTTGACTAATACGTCTTAAGGCGTCAGTATTGCTTGTCGCGCTAACAATCGTGCACTTTGTCGTCGTGCACTGTTGAGCGCTTGCTCGACAATTCTCCTCGCAGAATTATCCCTAACCTGAGACCTATATAACCTATCTCTCTCTCTTTCTAAAATTCGGTTCTCAACGTCACTACGTCGAACAGCTCGGAGTACTGTATCTCGTCTCTGTTCAGCTGTCCGTATTTCTACATTCCGTCTACGGGCCGATCTGCGCAGATTATCGGCAACCCTTTCCCCCTGCCTAAACTCAGGATCTGTCCGTCTCTGTCTCCTATATCTTGTGTCTCCTAGCTGTTCAGTTGTCCGTATATTTGTATCCCGTCTGCGAATCGATCTCAGCTTCTGGATTTGTCCGTCTCTGCCGTCTGCTCAAATCTTTCCCTGCTGTTCAGTTCTACGTATGTCTGTATCCCGCCTGCGGTTCGATCTCCGCTGTCTATCGGACACCCTTTCCCCCTGTCGAGCTTCTGGATTTGTCCGTCTCTGCCGTCTGTTCAAAGTATTTTCCTGCTGTTCAATTGTCCGTATACTTGTATCCCGTCTGCGGCTCGATCTCCGCTGTCTATCGGACACCCTTTCCTCCTGTCGAGCTTCTGGATTTGTCCGTCTCTGCCGTCTGTTCAAAGTATTTTCCTGCTGTTCAGTTGTCCGTATGTGTGTATCTTGTCTGCGGTTCGATCTCCGCACTCGATCGGACACCCTTTCCCTTTCTCGAACTTCTGGGTCTGCCCGTCTCTGTCTCCTATTCACAGTGTTCCTTCGCTGTTGGGATGTCTGTACACTTGTTCGTGTGGTCCTATTATGTATACGCCTCGATCTACGCATGTTGGTTGCCACCCCCTCCCCCTGTTGAAGCACTGCGTCAGTCTGTGTCGGTCTAGTAATTGGATTGTTATCCATTTCAACTATTTGCGAACCTGCTATACGATCTCTCTCAGAGTTAGTATCCCTTTGTAACCTATTATTAATACGGCGATTCAGAGCTCGCTGAGAAGCACTTTGCCGACCTATGCGTGGCATATTAATAAAATATATATATATTCAAAGCAAATTATATAAATGTATAAATAATATATTTATATATTTATATAAATATATATGTTTATAAATATATGGGTAAATAAAGGAAACAAAAAAATATATAACTTATATTTTTAGGAAAATTTAAATAAAATAAGTCAAACAAGTCAAAATATAATTAATATAAAATATTGAAATTGGATATATAATATTTATATTGAAATAAATTTATATACCAATTAAAGAACATATAAAATATTATTATTAATACATATAATTTATATATTATTAAAAGAATATATAATTATATGTATTTATATAAAAATATTAGGAAATTAAATTTAAATAAAATTATTATATATTTAAATATATTATAAAATTAATTATATATTTACACATATATATAATTATTTAATATAATATATTTAATATATAATCTTATGCTTAAATATAAACTTATCTTTCGATTGTAGAGTTGATGAACGCGAACCGTAACCGATTATCATTCACACACTCCGAATTTAATTAACTTTTAATTTTATTTCAAATGTGTCTATTTGTTGGTTGCAATTATAAAGCATACATATGTATATACAAATATTAGTATATGTGCACCAATACATACACACATATAAGCCCGCCACAGGCACCTAAGAAACAGGCCAACAGTTATTTTTTCTACTTTACGTACTAAATATTTTATATAATATATATGCTTTAAATGTCCCTTATTATTTTAGTAAGATGCACTTGCTCCCAACACCACACACACACAAGCACTAAGGCAGTTGCAGTAGAAGACTGCGTCGCGTATATTCTTAAATATTAAACCCGCCTATTTTATTAATCGCGTATATTATATTTAAAAACTATTTGCACTCGCAATGAAAATTGCGTTTTAATGATTATAAAATTTAATAAAAAATCGATTTAATTTGAACAAATTCGCACAAATAATTTTGTCACCAGTCGAACGTAACGCACAAATCGATTTAAAGAAGAATCAGAACATCGATATTTTTATTGGCAAGGGTAACGCATTAGAGAGAGCGAGAAAACTATATATGCACTTTTGGCTCGTGCCTAGATCCGTTAAGTGCACACATACATACATAAATAGACACGCGCCAAAACGAAGTTCGCATATTGGTATACAAATGTACTTGCATTTGTGTGCATTTATGTTAATGTACCAGTGTTACCACACTAGCTTATTTCAGGCTCAACATATTCAAAACGGAATAGCTCGTACAATTTGCAAATAGCCTATAGCCATGAATCTAGCATATTCTAAGTCCATAAAAATATATGTGATTTTATTAAAATATTTTTTTGTATTTTTCGCTTATTTTAATTTGATTTTACTTTGAATCTAGCCTATACGGGCATTGAACATCTGGCAACACTGTAATATACATTAACATTAACATACAGAATTTAAATAAAATAAAACAATTGCAAAAATTCTAAACACCCAAAAAAACAAAAATTAAATTTCAGAATAAGTTATTTATCAGCATAATTCAAATTACAATATTTTTACAAATTATTTAAAATATAGCAAACAGGGCGCAGAGGGCAAGAGAGCGAGAAAACTATATTCACTTTTGGCTCGTGCCTAGATCCGTTAAGTGCACACATACATACATAAATAGGCACGCGCCAAAACGAAGTTCGCATATTGGTATACAAATGTACTTGCATTTGTGTGCATTTATGTTAATGTACCAGTGTTACCACACTAGCTTTTTCAGGCGATATCTAACATATTCAAAACGGAATAGCTCGTACAATTTGCAGACAGCCTATAGCCATGAATCTAGCATATTCTAAGTCCATAAAAATACAGTACTGGCCAAAACATGTGCACCCCCCTAGGTCACTTTTACTCAAATGCAAAATTTTTAACAAAAACAAAGTTTTTTATTCAGTCTTTTGATTTTTTTTAATTACTTATATACTTACTAATATTAACCAAAAACAAAAACATTTCCAAAAAGTATACATAAAAAAATAGAGTCATAAAAATATCTCAAGTCGCAAGTCTGAGTGGACAAAACATACGCACCCCCTAGCTGAGTAAAAAAGAAAAATTATTAAAATTAATTTTTCGTTGCGAACTTTTTATTTTAATGACACAAGTAGATCTTTTGGGCGTCAAAGATACTAAATTATAAATTATATCCGGTTATACTGCTTCCCAGGCATGTTTTACGGCTTCGAATAAATCCTTCTATGTTTTTGTTGTTTTTCGGTCGATTTTCATGTTAGGATTAACCCAAATTTTCTTAAATGGGTTTTGATTGATCGATTGGACAGGCCAACGAGGATCTACCATCCTATTGATCCAATTCCATCTTCTGGAACCAATCCTTAACCACAATACCAGTGCAAATTTGGGACAAAACCTGAAATTCCTAAAAATGAATTTTTCAAGGTCCATCTTAAAAGTAATGGCCAAAAATGGTACACTGTGCTATTTTTTGATGAATCCATGAATAATTTGATGGATTCAGATGCCCTAAGGCGTGTTTGCAGAGGAAAGGTTAAATCTTAAGTATTGCATGAGTACTGTGTTGCACTAGGGAGGCAAAGGGAGGTCCTCTACTTTTACTTAGGACAGGGGATTGGTTTAATTCATATGGTTAATGGAACTAGGGATCGTTCCAAGTATTTGGACATCATAAAGGATGCGATATTGCCACTTGCTGATGAAGAGATGCCACTTAAATGGCGATTCCAGCATGAGAGCGATCCAAAATATGCAGGAAAAGTGGTTAAGGATTGGTTCCAGAAGATGGAATTGGATCAATAGGATGGTAGATCCTCGTTGGCCTGTCCAATCGATCAATCGAAACCCATTTAAGATAATTTGGGTTAATCCTAACATGAAAATCGACCGAAAAACAACAAAAACATAGAAGGATTTATTCGAAGCCGTAAAACATGCCTGGGAAGCAGTATAACCGGATATAATTTATAATTTAGTATCTTTGACGCCCAAAAGATCTACTTGTGTCATTAAAATAAAAAGTTCGCAACGAAAAATTAATTTTAATAATTTTTCTTTTTTACTCAGCTAGGGGGTGCGTATGTTTTGTCCACTCAGACTTGCGACTTGAGATATTTTTAAATGCTGACGTCCTTTTTAGGTCTCGCAAACAAAGTGGCAATCATTTTAATAAACAGAGCCGAATACTCTAAAGGAATACCAGAAATGCTATCGACTAAAGAGCAAACTATTTGCCGTGATTTTTGTAGCCTTTTGGCCTATTTAAAGATGCGACTAAAAAAATAAGCGGTGAATATTATGTCACTGTTAGCATGGTGCTCCCGCTAATTTCACTATTATTAAAAAAGACACAGACAGTAAAAAGGAATCTGACGAGGGCATACTGAAAAGAGTCGCTTCGCAAACTGTTAGAAAAAAGATTTAAGCCACTTAAATCCAATAGAATATAAGTGAAATCGTCCTTTCTTGATCCCAGATTTAAAAAAATGTACATCTCACCAATTGGAGTACAAGAGGCGAACAACGATAAGTATATTAAAAGAAATAACTAAATTTTCTCAAGAAAAAACGGTATGTCAAATTTGAAATTGTAATTGTGTTTTAACTTTAATAACATGCAGTAATTAGTTAAATATGTAATATATTGATTCTTCCGAAAACTCAAACAAATATTTTTTGATTTTATTAACATTTTTTCAGGTTTCGGATGACGAAAATGCAGATGATCTGTCCGAAGACTTTATGGAAGCCCATAAAAGGTAAATTTTAAAAGGCATATCAATGCGTGACTCGGATTACAGTGAGCTAAAAATATATCTTAGCTTCCCGCAAGCAACATGGGAAAGTAATCCAATAATATTTTGGATTTCCCATAAGGCGGCCATGCCGGGATTGTCCAAACTTTCTCTAAGGTATCTGATAACACCTGGCAGTTCAGTGCCTTCAGAGCGACTTGCGTCTGCCATAAAATGCGTCATTTGTGACACCCGCAGCCGAATGACGGATATGCACATAACGCAACGCGTATTTTTAAAGTCAATAAAAAACAAATATTGGTTCTAAACTTAAACTTAAACTTACTTAATATGTATTACAGATTAAAAACTTAACCTAAAAAAATTTAATCTTATGAATTGAATTGTTATGTTTGAATAAGACCATTTGAAAAATGTTAATCTCATTTAAGTTTAATCAAAATAAGTGGAATCTTATGAATATTGTTATGTTTGATATATTAAAGTGAAATCTTATAAATATATTGTGAGGTGATTGACTAAAATGAACTATTTCTTTTTATTGTGGGGCACAGTACTACATTATTTGGGAAAAAAATGGAAAAATATCATAAATATTGGTATATCGATATTTTAAAGCGATATATTAAATATCATTTTGATATTTTTTTAAAACAGGTAATATGATCGATACGATACTTTAAAAATTTTCGACATCCCTAGTGTGTACACCTATAAAACGTATGATGAAAAATGCGCCGCTGCCACATTTCATGTTGTTGTTCCAAATCTGAATTTAGTCTATTTCAAGCTTGATTCGCAATAATGCCCTCATCCTACGCTTACCCTTCGCTGATCGGGTGTTATGTGCGAGTAAAATGAATAGACTAAATAATAAGTGAATGAGCGAAACATAAATTAACATCATTATTAATAAATTTGAATCATTATTATTAATATTGAAAATATTGTTGCTATCTTATAAACTTATATTCTTTGGCCGATCTGTAGTTAATGTTCATAACCACATTTCTTTGAACATTGCTGTATTGTCTTGCGCGAAACTTTTTCAAAAACAGCTCCGCAAATGCCTTTTCTTCCTCGTTTATATCCTCTGCAGAATCCTGGATATTTGTTGCCATTGTTTGTTTTCTTTCTTTAGTTTAGCATGTAATGCGTTTTTCTCCTTGAACAATACAATTAGCAACGGGAACAAACCACTTCTTCAATGTTTACTGCCGTCTTATTTAAATCGTCCGTTACAACTGACAGTTCATTGTGATTTGTGCAATCTTGTAACTCTGACTTGGGCGCATGCGGGCCTTTTAGCTGCTGATGTGGTTTTGGGTGGATATTTTCTATACCCATAGTTGGCCGCACATTTCGTTTTAATTTACCCAGGTCCATGAGATGAAAATGTTGTCTGCAGATGCTGGGTGATGCTGGGTGTGCGATCTTAGTTCCGGCTTAATATCTGAAACAGACATCCCCTCAGCCCGTTGTAGTGCATCCGTAGGAAATGAATGCAGAAAAGAGGGTGGACTACTATAATTGCAATTAACAATGCAATATTTGAAGACTTATGCATAGGCTCATTATCGTGACCTGTAATTAATTATATATCTTACCTATATGTTCAAAACTACATACACATACAAAACACATATAGAATGGCCAAGAAGACAATGCACAGGAACAAATAAACAAACACATGACGAATCAAGCTAATACAAGTATGGTTGATAAGACAATCACATATAATTTGTATATATATATATATTAGTATTATAATGTATATTATATGTTTATAAGCTTACCCAGGCGCCGTGTCGGTACAGATCCAGATTTAAAATGCTTTTTTAGGAGGCACCTTTCCTCGAAATGTAATTCGCAAATTCTGAAACTTGTGTTTATATTCTCCACATCCATAATTAAATTTTCACGCACTCTGATTTTTGCGCTTTAGACACTCGACTCTGTTTTTTGGCGCCATTACAGCCACCCATCATGCACTTTAAAAAATACACTTTATTTACTTTTTCCATCGTATTTTAATATTATTGTTTATGGATTTTGTTTAAAAATAAATTATTTCATATAAATTATTTGTTAGATTTGGAAAAATCTAATTTATTTAAGCAAAATATCAACACTCGAATATATCGCTCGCTTTTTTACCCTTTTAAATTGTTAATAAAAAATTTAAAATTTTTTCAAAGCATATGATATACTAGCTGACCCGGCACGCGCTGCTGTGCCTGCATTACTTGAGTTCATAACAAACGTATGTAGATCTTTCTTAATTTTATGACGCTTCCATGCGGTATTGTACAATAAAAAATAGTAGTTACACAACATTAACCAACGTATAAGTACGATACGATCTTACATAAACAAACAAAATAAATAACGTAAAGTTGCGTTTTGTATAAAGATAATTGATGTATCACAGTTGTTTTCTGTTGTACCCGAAAGAAATGAAGTGACGTAGAACGACAAACACTGAAAAAATGAGAAACATTATCGTTAGGAATTTTTAAGAGTAACAAAAACAGTGTTTTTTAAAACTTACCTTGAGAAAATGTATATTCTTGCAGTTTTCGCAATGTTTTAGTGCCCGGCGAAGTGTGGATGTGTGAGTCGAGCATGTTATGCGATGAAATTGTAGCGAATTGCAGCCGGTCATCGAAAAGCGAGAGTTGTATATGATTAACTCACTACAGTATACTGCGATATACGATGTTCATGGATTTGTTTCTGCAGCTCTTTGTGACGCTCTAATATTCGCCTCATGCTGGCGCCGAGCTTGTGACTGTTCAGGTGTTTCCGCAGTCCGTTGAGACGCAATGAAATCTGCATTCTTCGTCTTCGTCGAATTTGGGATTGTTCTGTAGATTCTGCAGCGCGTCGAGCCGCCATGGAGGTAGCATTCCGTTGGAGTCGAGCTTGCGACTGTTCAAGTGTTTCAGCAGCGCGCCGAGAAGCGGTAAGCTCGGCACTACGTTGACGTCGAGCTTGTGACTGTTCTGGTGTTTCCGCAGCGCGTTGAGCAGCGATGAAATCGGCATTACGTTGAAGTCGAGCTTGCGATTGTTCTTGTGTTTCAGCAGCGCGCCGAGAAGCGGTAAGCTCGGCATTTCGTTGAAGTCGAGCTTGTGATTGTTCTGATGTCTCCAAAGATTGTCGCACGGTATCCGGTACAGCCTGCTCACGGCTTCTGTGCTCTGTTTGGTCAGGCGATTCATTGCGCCTAGCTTGTGTCTTAATTTTGACATTTCTTGTGCATCTCGATGTATTAGATTTACGTTTTCTAGGCATTTTTTTGCAATGCAATTTTTTTTGTATACGTTCAGACGCTACTCGATCCACGTCATCCCGTAAATGTACGAAAAGCAACGCGCAAAAAATCGTATGATTTGAAAACGTTCTATAGAACATTCTATAGAACACAGTGGAGACACTTTGCAAAAAATAGACAATCAATTATCTTTATACAAAACGCAACTTTACGTTATTTATTTTGTTTGTTTATGTAAGATCGTATCGTACTTATACGTTGGTTAATGTTATGTAACTACTATTTTTTATTGTACATAGGTAGGTGAGAGTAAGTGATATTTCTTGACAGATATCGCTTCGGCTACTATCCGTCCTTCTTCACACGAACCGCTTCGTATAAAATGTATTGAAATGTGAAGTTATTTAATTACTACCAAACTAATGAACGGAATTTAAAAATTTGTAAAAAAAGTCCTTCTTTGATATGTAATCAACCTTACTGTAAAGTTTCGTGCATATCCGTTCAGTAGTTTTTGCGTGAAACAAAGCGGCGGATACGACGACATACAAACACACATACTGACAAACATCGGGATTTATAGTATTATAGGATTTTATAAATTATTAATATATATCAATTTGTAACTCTTTAACTATCTTTTATTTCAGGAATTTAGTGACTAATGCAATCGTTTTTATGTAGCATTAGGAAATCAAATAAAATAAAAAAGTTAAATCTAATATTATTTTAAATCTTAATAATATTGTCTTAATCTTAATAATATTGTTAAAAATTAATAAAATTAAATGCCATTTATTTCACTCGCACATAACACCCGATCAGCGAAGGGTAAGCGCAGGCTGGGGGCAATATTGCGAGATACAGAGGAACCTACATGCCATTTGCCATACAGACGGACATGACTATATCGACCCGGCTGTTGATGCTGATCAAGAATATATGTATATACTTTTTGGGGTCTGACACGACGAAACACAAAAAAAAGCGTTGCTCAGGGAGAATTAATTGGTCTTAATGAGTTTAAAAGCTATCTCAACAAATCTACGGTTGCCACCAGAACATTTTTAACGATAAATCTCACTCAAAAAGTTGTAGTGTTTTATTTAATGGTTATTTCCATATTGGCGATCAATTCATAAATAATTTTTCTTGAAGGTACTTCATAATTTCGTCGATTTCTTTTTTTTCAGTACAAGATTTGTAAACAATTCTTGCTCACATTTCGATAAAGATGATTAATAAATTGCCAAAAACTAAGGGTGGCTTTGGCACTCATCGGTACAAATTAAGATGAAGGTGTCACTTCAAATACTTTTTATGTAAAGCCTAGTACCCAGCAAAGTTGAAACAGGATAAGGGGATTTTATGTATTTTATAAATTACATAAATTAAGATATATTGAAATATAAATTTTAATAATAAGTTTCAGTTACGGTTTATAATCTGTCGATCTTGAGCTAATTTTCAGAAAATGTAACTATGAATTAATTTGTGAGTTTGGTTAAGATGGCTCAAACAACAAAAAAGTGTTGTACTTAACAATATTGTTTAAAATATATTGTGTGAAATTTTCAGGCTGATATCTTAAACCGTTTTGCCTACACCGTGATGTGTCAGTGAATCGGTGAACCAGGACGAAGAGTTTTCTATATATATAAATAGATAGAGAATTTAAAGTTGTTGCTAAATTGTACGGATATAACGGATAAACGGATATAACTAATCTGTGAATTTGGTTGAGATTGCTTAGAAAAAAACAAAGCTCTTCATATTAAACGTCAATTTACATTTGATTGATTCAATGGCAGCTATATTATATAGTCATACGATCTTGACCAAATTTTTTAAAAGAATGTAACAATAAGTAAGAAATACATAATCTGTGAATTTGGTTGGTATAACTTAAAAAGCAACAAAGGTAGTCTTACTAAAGTTTAATTTGCATCTGATTGTTCCTATGGCAAATATATGATATTATCTTCCAATCTTGATCAAATTTTTTTAGCATGTTTTGTATGGTACTATATAAATAACATGTGAGTTTAGTTTGACCTTTGTCCACAAATTGACCCTTTCTAGTTAAAATATCGAAAAACGCCGTCTTATTTCACGATAATTAAATCTCAGCTTTGTTATTTCGATATCTTGGCCTACAGTGTTATGTGTCAGTCAGAGAGTGAGAGTCGACCTTTGACTTCCGCTTTTCTTCAAATTTACTCAGATACTGAGTATTTTGCTATTTTCAGCACACAATCTGTGAGTTTAGTTGAGATACCTTGAAAAACAAAAAAGTTTTTTCTAAATGTGCTAACTCTATGCTCTATGCTAACTATATGATATAGTGGTCTGATTTTAATTCAATTTGGTCAGAATGTGTGGAGCTGTACCAAAAACATAACCCGTCAATTTCTAAAGAAACAGAAAAGTTTTTCATACTAAAGAATGATTTTTAACCGATTGTTCTTATGATGCAGTCATCCGATTCTGACGAAATTTGATCAGTTTATGTAGAGCTATACAGAACAGAATACAGGCGAGCCTGGTTATATATATTAAGAAACAAAATAGTTTTCTTACTGAATGTTAATTTATAACCGATCGTTCCTATGCGTACACCAAAAAGTCATCAAGATAGCTTCAAAACTGAGAAACTAGTTTACATAGAAACAGACGAACATGGCTATATCGACTCAGCTTGTCGGCGTGATTAAGAATATACATATATACCTTCTGCAACGCTATAATTGGAAGTACCGGTTGTCTGTATTTCACTTCGACTGTATTCATCTCTATGCATCGGTTAAGTCGTAATATGCTTCTTACATTGCCGCATAGTTATCGATGCGAGTCATGGCTTCATCAAATATACAATCCATGTGGGGTCTGCCACGCCTCCTTCAATGTGTCACACATTTACTTAAAATCTGATTGTATTTTGGGTAGTCGTTGAAGAATTTTCGATAAGATGGGTTTGTCCAAATTTGGGGAGGGATTCTGGAAGAAGAGACTAGCGCTACAACGTCCAAAGCTTGCGGAGTGCTTTGCTTTTCATGCAATAACTTATAGTGTATATAGAAGAATTTTTCAACTGGCTAACACCCCTGAGCGTTATTTGAGTTTACAAAATGTACACACGCAATTAAAAAATTTCTTTAATTAATTTTCTTTACAGATTCGACAACTGGTATGCATTTTGTTGTCTATGAAGGCCTACAGGATTTGGCTAGACGACGATCAGGGCATATAACAACGACTTCAAAAATTTGTGCAGGTGGCATGGCAGGCATTGTATTTTGGACTCTGTCGGTGCCTTTTGATGCAGCTGTTTCATTGGCGTAGAATTAACCAACGATTTATTAAATTTTTAGAAGAAAGCTTATGGTTGTGGAAAAACAGATGGTATTTTACTGTTTTATTTTTTAATGCAATATGAAAATTTAATTATAGGGAATAGTTTAGGTTAAGTTTAATTGAACTACTAGGCAAGATGAAGGAACGATATATGTACACTCGTTCCTGATTGTAGTTTTACCATCATAATAGGAATACCGGTTTATTTCGGTTATTTCTTGATCAAGACGACGAGCTGAGTCGATATAGCCATATCCGTCTGTCTGTCCGTTTGTTTGTCTGTTTCTATGCAAACTAGTCTCTCAGTTTTGAAGCTATCATATAGCTGCCATAGGAACGATCGGTTCGAATTCAGCTAGTAAGAAAACTAGTATATCAACTAGTCAGTCAGTGAACCTGTGAGTACAAAGAGTTTTCTACATATAGATAGAGAATTTATATTTTCGCTGTGTGCTTTTTTAAAGATTTCGCTGCAAGCAGCGAGTAACATGCTGTCAATTATTTGTGAAAGACGAAACATGAATGAGTCCAACGATTACTATCCACTTCGTTGGCAATACACAATTAGGGTTGCATACCCTTATTTGTAATTAAAAATTGACAAGAAGTCTTGATTTTGACTTTTGTCTTACACTCGATACAGAAATGCATCTCCTCACGGAGCGTCATGGAAGAACATTCTTTCCATGACAACCGTTATATAAAAACAATACTGTCTCTCCCTGAACCCTGAAGACCAAGCAGGCTTGGCAAAATTACAAAGGCAAACTGGCTTTATACCCAGTTTGCAAGGGAAAACCAAATTCGCAACTTCTCTTGTGATATTAAGAGTACTTCGGAAGCCTCTCGTCTAAGATCATACCCTCTCTAGGGTACCTTAAGAAGATGGACAACTCTTTGACATCGTTCATTGCGGAATCGCTTGATCTTCTACTTACTACACACTTTCAGTGGTTTTAAATTCCAAGCTGCGGAGATGCAGTTCAATGCCCTTAAGGTATTGGACGTATCTCCAAAGCCTTCGTTAACACCCCATAAAGCTGTCTCTCCTCTATCTCCT